>JAFISD010000110.1:0-76257 GCA_022560085.1 Helminthosporium solani
GGTGGTGGCGGCATGGTTGATGGGAGTGATGATAGAGGACGCGTCTTGGTGGGGTGATCAGGTTACTGATTTGATCAGCTTACTGATTAAACACGTTAGCAGCATCGCTTAATAATCCCCCCTTCGTAACTTGCCCAATACATCCCCACCTCTCTCAGACCCTCATTAACTTAGCTTCTTTTGCACTAAATCGGCCCACATTTCCATCAATATCAACACCACACAAACATTGCCTCACGACTCACAGAGATTCAGTCAGCCGATATATATTAGACAAACCGAAACATTTTCATCAAATCAGGCTCGGTGGTGTAGTTGGTTATCACGTCAGTCTAACATACAAGTTAGATCCACTGAAGGTCCCGAGTTCAAACCTCGGCTGAGTCATATCCTTTTGCTCTTTTTTTTTTGGGTTCGGTCGTGGGAAAGAATAGGTGGTGGCGGTTTTGCAGCGTTGTTATCACGTTAATCTATCATCTAGTTAGGTCCTAAGTTCGAATCTTAGCGAAGTTACTCCTTTTTACTACTCCTTTTTGGGTATTTATTATTCTTTTAGCATTAGCAAAAACTCATACACGATGGATGGATGGTTGGTCCATTTGAATTTTATCAACCATTCTCGATTAGTTCAATGGGTCTGTCTACTGAGCGATTTTGGAATATGGTGCCTATGCTGGATTACATACAAACAGTTCAACTGACATGAAAGACCAAGTAAAATGCAACCTAGCCTTTGACACGCAGGTATAAAAACACGCCACCATATGGTTCCAGCTCAAGATATCATGTCAAGTATATGAACGGCCAAACTCGACAACACATGGCGTACCGATATCATCCCTTCTTCACTATCGACTCAAAACCCACCAACCAGCCAGAAGACGCAGCAAAACCAAACCACATTCATACCCAGTATCCATCTCAACTGGAACACCTCACACAAGGAGAAAAAACCCCCATTCAATAGTCAACAAAACAAGTTATTCCAGGAAAAGTGACACTCATCGCCCTGCTCTGTACTCCGTAGCGTTTACGTGATTCATAGCAGAGGTGAAGCTAGCAAAGATAACCGTGTCAATAGATATCTAGCAAAGTAAATTATACAATCGTGACTATGATGGCCATGTCCATGAGGGTGATGACAATGGTGAAAACCCTACTTTTCTAACAATATTGATGCAAGGGAATAAGCAAAAGGGGAAATCAAAAAAAAAAGTTGGGAATCAGGGGGAAGGAACATGAATGTCACCAATATAGCGGAGCATAGCAATACTCGCAAGCTAGACGAAAAGAAAAGGATGGAATACAATAAGAAACACAAATCCCCCTGGCAGAAGGAGAAGAAGAAAACGCCTCCTCTTCAGCGCCAGCTGTTGGCGGGCGAGTAAACCTTCCCTAGCCAATATGGAAACAAAACACATCGCCTTCCTGGTATGCCTGAACGCCGTCTGATGCTGGATATTGCCGTACACTCCACGCCTGCCCCCTCCCCAAAAGAGGCATTAAAGGCCTGCAATATGATAACGATTCGTACACTCAGTCCTGAGTAGCAACCACAGGTGCTGGTGGACTGCCCGCCTTGCTGAGCGACAGCTTGATCTTCTTCGCCTTGGGTGCGTCGGGATCGACAGAGTCACCCTCACGGTCACGCTTGCCCTCGGACTTCTCGAGGCCTTCGCTCGTCCTCCGCTCGGCATTGCTGGATTTGAGCTTGACCTTGATGGGACCGCCGTCCTTGGTTATCTTCTCGCGATCTGCCTTTTTCACGTACGAACTCTTCTTCTTCTTCTTCTTGTCGGGCGTGTCGTTTTCGTCGTCGTCGTCAGCGCCCACTTTCTTGACCGGACTGATGGCCTTGCCCTTGACCTTGGCCATCGCGGCGTCGCCTTGTGAGCCGGGGGCTGGTGTGCCCATACGACTGCCCAGCGGTGTGTTGGCTAGGCCGCTCCCGTTGCCATTTACGTTGCCATTTACGTTGCTGTTGCCGTTGTGGCCAGAGAGCTTCGCCATGGCGTTCCGTGAGCTCTGGCGGCCGCTGATGCCCAGGCACTTTTCCAGATGCTGCGCAAAGCGCGTTATGAGCAAGCTCCTCTTGCAACTGGGACACGTATGCCACGGAATGTACGATGCCGGCTTGCCCCCCGTGTTGAGCTTGATCTCCTTGCCCTGGGCGTCGCCGGCGCCAGCCATGTCGGTGTCCTGCGAGCCCGGCGTGCCCACGCTCTCCTTCTCCGCATTCTTCTGCTGCTGCTTCATCAGTTCGCGCTCCTTCTTGCTCTTGGCCATGTCGGTCGGGAACGGGTTGCCGTAGACATCATGGCCTGGCCGCTGCACCCACGGGTACAACATGCAGTATTCTTTGCTCAGGTCTGGGTTCTGCATGCCCTTGCCCATGATGGGGTGCATGAGCCGTGGCAGTTTGCAGTGAGGACAGATGATCTCGGGCGTCGTCTTGAGCGGGTTCCCCTTTAGCATCACCCGCCCGTTCTCGTATTTGGCCGCCGCCGTATCGGCCGCCGGCACCGAGGGCTGGCTGTTGCTTGCGTTCTTCTGTGACTGGGGCTCGAGGTTGGCGAGGGCGAGCGATTCGGCCTGCGTCGCCGCCGACTGCATGCGAAGCAGCTTCTCGGAGCGATGACATGACAGTGCCGTGTTGTATATCATGCTTTGTATGCAGTCGTCGAGGATGTCTTTTGTCTGCCCGTCGCACGTATGGTCAGCAATGGCTCCCCGGAAGAAAGCTCAAGCTCATACGCATGGTCAAGCTCATGGTTACGCTCATTATAATGGTCATGACCATGGCTATGCCCATGGCTATGCCCGAAGCTTACACTTATTCGGGGGAGTGTAGCCCTACCATATCGACCAGCGCACCGGGCGACAGCGAGAATTCTCCACCTTCTCCGCCATGCCCGTCCACCGGCTGGTCCTCAGACATGTTGCTGAGCCGTGGCCGTCTTCGTCTGCCTACTTGGGCTGAACGGTGATGAGGGTGTTGCTGGCCCTGAAACTGTTGCGGAGACAGTGCAGTGTTTAGGTGAGCAGATGCCGGCCAATAGGAGCCAGCCACACCCCAGCGCCCGAAGTTAAACACCACATCTCTCATTACTACATCAAAGAAGGGCGGGCTCGATCCACGTCTACAACTGTATTCACACATTCGCTACGTGATAGTGTCATTCCAGCTCTACACAATATCCCAAGTTGCTAAACGCCCAATGGTCCGCCCGGCTTCCCGCACGATGCATACGCGTTCATCTTTTGCAAGCCCTTTCACACTCGCACCCTCATTCGCAACTACAGCCTTGCCTTCAAAAACTCGATGCACGGCAAGGTTCGCAATGGCTGTTGGCATCCCTTCGGCTAGATTGTAATTACCGGTGGTGACAAATCCTATCAAATCCACCTCGTCTGGCACAGCAGGATAGGCTTCTTCTCCCGCTTTAGGTACATCATCGTTGGTCGGCTGAGGTTC
Organism: Helminthosporium solani; assembly: GCA_022560085.1. Taxonomy (NCBI): domain Eukaryota; kingdom Fungi; phylum Ascomycota; class Dothideomycetes; order Pleosporales; family Massarinaceae; genus Helminthosporium; species Helminthosporium solani. The sequence continues at coordinate 3,476 of JAFISD010000110.1, forward strand.
TAAAAGACTTGCTGCAAGCCTTTGATTACGGACATGCTTGGGAGCATCTACACCGAAAGGCGGTTGAATCTTCTTGCGCGCACGCTTCGTCTTCGTAGAAGGACCTTTGGTGGGCAACAGGGCCAACCATTTGCTACGGAGCTCTGCATTATTGGTTGGCAATCGGTAGATGCGAGCGCAGTTCGTTGGTGTGCCGCGTCGAGACATGCTAATCTTCACCGTGAAGAGATGTCGAGGGCTTATATAGTTAGTAGCCAAAGAGCGATTAGCCGCTAACCCAAGGGCATCCTGGGTAGGAAGCTGTCGAAAAGGCGTTCGCGCAGCATTCTCCTTCACCTCTTTGAATGCAGCCATATCTTTGGGAGGTACAAGTCTCTCCCAGTCACAAGCCCACGGATCGCCTACTTCTCCTTTCCTGCCATTACCCAAGTCGATAGTAGTCCACTCAATTCTCTTGCCTTTTGGACGCCGCTTCCAGTCCTGTTCTCTCGCTACACGCTCTTGCAGCTCCCAGCTCCAGCCTGCATTTGTACCGGGATGATCGAAAGGGAAACTTGGGCTCGAGCGCTCAAAGTCAACCTGCCGTCTCTCCTTGAGTCCGCCAAAACGAGGGTTACCGCCAGTTGAGACGGGATACCGCATGATGCCCCTCCAGACAGGAAGCACAGCTTTCCAAGGCAAGAGAACTGTCCATGACTTACTCTTTCTCGATACGTACGTGAGTATTGGGATTTGGGGGTCAGTTGAGCGTGGTTCCGGGTATCCGCCCGTTGTACAGACAGATTTGCGGCGATTGATTGATTGTTGTGAGGGCAGAGATCGTGCTGCAACGAGTCTCGAATCGCGTTTGAAAACTGCGGGACTTTCTTGTGTCGTATCAATCGGCCACTGTGCCATCGTGTCAATTAGTTTAGCCTGCTCTCCCACATTCTGTGGCATGCGACTTGTCTCTGGGGGGTCTCGAAGGCGAGGGTCGGACACACGGAAGGCAAGAAGAGCTCCAGATGGCAGCTCTCCAGGATCGGTAATGGCAGCTAAGGAGTGCCAAAGTGCTTGAGGCGTGTTCGAAGACGCATCAGAGGTGGCACTGGGTGAAAGAATTGCACAGAGAGTCTCGGCCGCTGCCGGTCCCATAATCTCCATCGAGCCTATCTCAAATCGCAGGTCTTCGACTGTGACGGCGGGCTTCTGCACTTTGGATACTCTGATGATCTCTTCCCAAAGAAGTGGAAACGCGCTTGGGTGAAGTCGAATAAACAGCTTTCTCTTGCTACTCGTCGCATCTGGAACGCACCAAATGACAGTAACGTGGGCGATGGGCATACAGGGCTTGCCTTCTCGTGCGTACATCCATCCTTCCCATGTTCGAGTACCATTCCTCCATTTCTTACCTCTCCCCCTAGCTTCCCAGGGGTCTTCTTCGTCCTCATCGGCGAAATGCAGACCCTTCAGCATGCCACCGATGCTGGCCTCAACCCCCTCCAAACTGATGGTAGCCATGTAGCTCACATCCCAGGCGACAGCTCCTCTCAGCACAGCAGCTCGATGCGTTAGCCGATACGCCTTGACGTTCGGTGCCAGAGGAATTGCAAAGCGCCATAGAGGTTCCTTGGGGGGTGTTAAAAATGCCCGTTTCGAGTGCCAAACATGGGTAGGTAGCCAAGTCTTGTTCATCTGACGTCGTCGAAAGCGCGACGCGGGCATCTCTGGCTTAGCTAGCACTGCAAACTTTGGACGGTTTGTCTTCGCCCTGTTCAATGAACTTCCACAGAGCGCCTTTGTGCCTTCTGGCCCCTCTACACCCTCCATAGGCTCCACATGCACCTCAGCGTCGTCCTTCTCCTGCCATCTCTTGGTCCTCCTCTCCCACGCCTGCGTGCTCTGCTCAATGCCCTTCTTCCTCAACCACTTCTTCTTGCCCTTGCCAATGCCGGAGCCACTCTTTCCCTTAGTAATCGGCGTGTTGTCCTCCTTCACCTCTTTTTTCGCCTGCGCCCTCAGTCGTTTTGGCACGCGCTGCGGATTGTGACTGGCAGTCCTTCTCCGCAAGTCCCGCGGCACCTGTTGAAACGCTCGGCGGTTCAAGCCCTTCTTCGCCGCTGCTATCGCACTTTCAAGCGCCTTGATTTCATTTTCATGGGATTTGAGAAAGTTCTTCACGTTTATCTCGCCGCTTGGATACGCGGCATTGGTGGACGCGGAGGGAATGCTGCGGCGTAGATTGGGGGGTTGGGGGAACCGCGGGCGCTTCGCAGCAGGTCCGTCGTTGGACGCTGGTTTGCGCTTTTGGGAGGGTTCGGCCATTGCTCTAAGAAGGGTTGAAGTAGGCCGTTTTGTGGAGTTGTGACGCTTGTTATGTTCTGCAACATTGAATTACTTCGTAGTATGTAGCTCTTGGGAATTTCGTCAAAGCTCCCCCCGCGTGGGGGGCGAGTCGCGTAACCACGTGTGTGTCTTCTCACCTCACTCCTCAATCTTGAGTCATCCCCAGAACGGGTGTAATGCTGCTTTTCATCCTAGAACATATCGCTTTTTCTGAAACTACACTGTAGTTTACACCAAGCCTTTTCTCTTGTTTCAATTATAGAACGAGAAGTCCAGCTTCTGTTTAGGTGTCCCTTTCCACCATGAAGCTGCATCCCACAGTTCACCCAAGTCAAGATCCCGCGAACTCTCAGCGATTCGCAGAAGCATCGCTGTCAAACTTCAATTCACTAAATACAAAAATAGGAGTTGAATTTAGAGAAAGGGCTTTTTCCGGAGTTGCACGGACGAACTGTCGTCATCGATGCATTGAGTGCATTCTCCTATATTTTCCTGCTGGCAGAGCAACGCGAACACATCGCTACTCCCGAACCTCAATATTAATACATACATGATCCACCATAAAGCAACACAAGACGGACCACTCCCTAACGGTGTGGGGTCGTTCTCGGTACGGGCTTTTTTAGGTGCTACTCTGTGTTCGCTGATAGAGGCTTGTAAAACAGACAAAACCCACCCAAAACCTATCTCGCAGATTCACACCATCATTGTGACATCCGAGCCTCATTCATCTCGATGCATCATCCGTGGTAGGGACATTCGTAAGTGCCAAAGCCGCCATAGAGTGCCTTCTCAGATGAATGCGGATAAGGCGAACTGGTGACTGTTGGGTTGGAAAAAGTCATTGGGTGGCACACCGACCTCTGGCATCGTAGGGAACGGTATTGGGCCAACTCCCTCGTTTTCTACCATGGGAAATGTAGTGCTGGAAAATGACAACAAATGTTCAACCCATAAATCCGACATGTCCAAAGAGCGCCGTTTAGCGACCATCTCGAACGACGTAAAAGCGACCCGGTATGCCCGCTCAGCCAGAAGGTCTTTCATCGAACCCAACCACCTAATCGTCTTCTTTGCATAATGAGCCAGACAAAGATCATAGGAGATGCCTAAAGAAGAGTGGGAAAGAGCAAGAAGGATAGCAACAAAGGCTTGCATCATGTAATGGACTATGCCCCACCATGGACCGTTTTCGAAGACGAAGCGGGGATCTGGGCTGTCCGGCAACAGATCGATCTCGGCCTTGGCTGCTTCTACGCATATGACGGCCATCTGTCGGAGGAAGCTTTCATCCTTGGCCCCATTTTTGGCCTGTCCGAGTCTGCTAAGACATGGCCGTGTGAGTAATATTCTCCCGCTATAGAATTGATAGGCAATCAGCATCCGCTCACGAGCGAAGGGCTGCGACAAAAGCTGCTGTCTTTGAAAGTTGAATTCTATTGGAAGCGTTGCCACCCAGTCGTCGAGCCGCCGACCAAGCTCGATTATATCCTTCTGGATTGCAAGTGGAGATCGCACCATTGTCCCCGCTGAATAGAGTCCTGGGATTATGCTCTGTGTGATGATCCCTATTTGTGCGATAGCTTTGATGAACGATCCTGGGTTCGCGTCACTTTTAGTATTGCAAGATCCAGTGGAAGCTCCTCTGGCCATCCCTCTCAGCCGGTCAGCCTCTCCAGATATCTCTCCTTCAGGAAACGGTCGCGGCAACGGAACGGAGCAGTTTCTATCAGCAGAGACGCCGGGCCGGCCAGTTATGATGCTAAGCTGTCGTTCAAGGGAATGGAGACACCACCAGATGCGCACTAAAACTTCTCGTTTTGACTCAGTCGCGGATGGGTCTTCGTTGCGGACGTGTAGGCCGAGCGCCTGTGCGAAACGGAGTGCTATACCAACGACAACCCACGCACTACCATCTGTCAACTCAATACACCTCCGGCTCTTTGTGATGACACTCACCGATTGACTTGACCGATGGAAAGATAGTAGAGGGCCAGAAGACCAGCGACCTGGATCTGAGGTAGATCCGGATGCCGTGAGAGGGTGGCTTCATTCCATCCAAACGAGCGAGCTCTTGCTTGGTAGATGAGATGGTCACGGTCGCCTGTTTTCCATTCTGCGTTGACCATGGAAGAGTATTTGGCGCCAATCGCGAAGACCAAGTTGAGTATTGCATGCCACCTAGGATTTAACTGTAACGGGGTGTTCTGTCGAATAGTTTCAAGGTACCTGCGAAATTGGTCTTGAAAGAGCTTCTTGGAAAGGATTGGAAAGAAGTCATGGACCTTGTCCATATACACGTCCAACAAGCGTTGAGCGGCGTCGGGCAGAGGCAAGCCGTACGGCTCAACATGGAAATCCAGGTTTACATCCATATTGTCCAGATAAAAAGTCACAAGGCTCACCTTTTCGACTTTCCCAACATCTGGGCTCGGTATTTCTTGAGTGGTCGATGATCGCTCTCGATACATCAAAGATCGAAGCCACTGAATTTCAGAATTCTTTCCCACGAAGCCTGTCGCCCGAGATCGATTCATTTCGTGTAGGTTCTCGTCTATAAAGTCCAAGGAATTTGTATCTACTTGCTCCCGTCCCTCAGCGATATAGTTATCAAAGACTGTGCGCACGTCTTTTGATTCCTCGCCATCGGCGACAATCATGGGTGAAGGTATTCTCGGCAGGATGTCGGAAAGATCCACGTCGACCTAGATACCTTAGTACTTTGAGCTACATTTCACATAATGGAAGCATACCTCGCTCAACAGTTCGGTTATCGAGAGGTTACTATCTTCGCTAACCTGCCCTTTCAATTCCTGGAGAAGGCCAGCCATCCGCACGCATCTATCAGACATCCTGTTTCATGTCAGTCGATACAACCAGGAAACAAAGATGTCCTAACATTTTCAGTCTATCTTTACGGGGCATGATGTAGATGCACTCGCGGGAAGTGGACTCGCAGTGTCTACACTGAGGCTGATGGCCGGAGCATTTGATTTTGTGGGCACGACATGCTGTACATGCCCGCGCCACTCTACGTCTGCTCCTCTGAGATGAGGTTTGAGTAACACCTGGGCGTTGTAAACGTGGAATGGCTACCTGATGTCTGTGGCTACCGCGGTCTGGTGGATTCGATAACATCGTGTCTCTTGGGCTTCATTCCGTGACGGTCTCAGTGGGATGTGTCCAAGAGTAAGTCGGGAGCAAAGTTAAATATTATTGATAGGGAGATCACGCACCATTGAAGCTAACCACGACCAGGCCCGTGATTGTCTTGGCTGTAGTGGTGTGCAGTGAAAATGGCCGTGACCAATCAGAACTGTGGAAGTCTTATTCCTAATTCGACGATGAAAATGGTGATGGTGCTAGCGGAACTCCATTAATTGGTTTTCTTTTTATTGTACGCCCGATTCTGCCTCTGAGACTTGCTGTACATGAGATTCTTTCCCCAAAATACGCAGGCCTTCACGAGACGGGCCGTTTCTTGGAGACTGTTGCTTCAGTTGTAGACAGGATTCTGCTCGGCTCAGCGTGATTGCAGCAGCAACTACAGTGCTCCACTCTAAGTGCAAGGGGATAACTTGTGCGATACCGTATATGCTATCCCCATATAGTATACCAGCAGGGGCACGTTGGTTCTGTCTGTGTCTCGCACTGATATGCTGTTCACCAATTACAGATGTTTATGGAGTACGGAATACGGAGAACTGGGCTCAGAGATCATCTCAAGGCGATGCGCGGCACATACAGCATCAAGGCTCCCCTGCTGACATACTGTCGTACTTTATGATTAACACCGTAAAGCCTCGGGAAGCTACTCGTTAGAGGCATGTTCTATCTCAAACGCATCATCAGCAAACAATGACTCGCGCACGAGAAGCAAGAATTTCTACATACGTCGTAGTGCATATCATGATCCCGTCCATGTTGAGTACTCCGTAACGTTAACGATGTATATGTGGCGTCCGTTTACCGACGCGCGTTGAAGTTAAGGTGCCAGTCAGCAAGAGGAGCCACACAACCCGCAGAACAACACCATTGAATATTCTTTTCAGCCACCCAGGGGTAGGTGTGCACGTATGTGGCTTCTCATGTTAACATAGTGACCTGCCCTCACCAAGGCTTGGTATCGTAGATTCACCAGCACCATCTTTAGCCTTGTCACAAGCAACTGGCCACCGTGCCACCTACATAGTCCAAGCCGTCCCGTTCACTATCGTGCATCACGGCACACATCAAAATCAAAACCAAAGCCAAACCTAATCTACGGTGACTGTACCGCGCTATCTGAACAACAAAATCTGCAGGACGGTACGGAGGTAGTGTCGATCGCAGATCACATCACAAGCTCTTTGCATGGCGAGTTGTTAAACGCTGTCTCCAACGGCCTCTAGCGTAGGTGATATGCATCCTGCATTGATCTTCGTCACCACCATCTCGATGCGAACAGTAGAAAGACAACGCTTGTACCTGTTTCGATGACTATGTCCAAAGTATATATCTGACAAGCACCTCTAGTGTAACTAGTTTTCTTGGACCACATCCGAGTTGGGACGCGGACGTCCGGGGCCCCGCAGGTGACAATTGAGACCATGCTATTGGGACGATGATCCTAGATCTTTTAATGCAAAGTCTCCTACATAGACGTAGTGCTAACCAATCAATATCAAAGTTTCGTTCCGCGACGCCGTTGATACAAAAGATGCGGGGTTGATATAATGTTTGTCTCCGTAGTGGACCCGGGTGATCGGGTGATTCACGAATCACGTGTTTTGCCGCGCTCGGCGCTTTCTCATTAGCCTGAGCTCGAAGTGGACAGTATTCAACACTAGACTATAGAAATTCCATAATAATATCATTTATATGGAACTGTTATAGCATAAGTGTTATCTTGCTATAAAGGTTATTATTTTCTACAAGCGTCAATTGTAACCCTCCAAAAGCCTGCGTGCCTGCCTATGCGTGATTCCAAAACCACTAATTTTGATTGTCTCGATGAGGATCTAGTTCTATATTCGGCGGTGTTAATGGACTAAGACTACGTCAAGTCACTTGCCAAGTTTTTACAGTACATCTTCCCTCTCTTCCAAAACTACGCTATCACGTAACCATCTCGTCCACCACTAGCACAGGCCTACCCCTCGCAAACCTTCATCCATTCACCTCAGATGCGAAGCATGGTAAGTAGACAGCACTATGGAATTGCTACTGCTGAGACTGATTACGCAAGAATACAATCATTTCTTTGATTGTTTTCATCTTGCCCCGTAAGTTCCACTTGCAGCATTCTACTCCACTCCACCCCCCCATTCCACACCTTGCAATCTCAACTTCATACCCTGAACAGGTTTACTCGTAATAGTGCCCCCTACGACAATCTTCTCACCCGGGTTCGCCATCTCCATGCTGAAACTGCCCACAAAAGCTGCAACCAAACTCCTTAACTCCGCCCTGGCAAACCGCTCACCGATGCAACTCCTCGGTCCGTGCAAAAAGGTCAGAAAGGCATAATTGCTGCCCGCACCACCATCCATCGTAGCACGCCCTGACCCATCAATCCACCTCTCAGGCTGAAAGGACTCGGCATCAGGCCCCCAGAGTTTCGGGTTTCGGTTCACTGCCCACGGTGTGACGAAGGACAATGTACCTTTTGGGATAAAGTGATTCGAGATGAAGGTATCGCGGATGGCAACGCGAGAAGAGACGGGAATGGTAGGATAGAGGCGGAGAACTTCGCAGCAGACTGCGTTGAGATAGGGGAGGGATTCGAGGAGAGTTGCTATGTCAGAAGATGGGCCTGAGATCGCTTTTGGGTCAGGGATAGCGGCGTGAATTTCGTTGCGGAGGCGGGTCTGGATTTGAGGGTGAATGGCGAGAAGGTGGGTTGCCCAGGTTAGGGCAGACGAGGTGGTTTCATGGCTACCATGTGTCAGTTGTTTTACGGATTGGGATGGGTGAGGAGTGAAACTAGTTCCGACACGTGGCTGTGGTGATATAGTGAAAGCGAAGTTCAAAAGGGTGTGGACTTACCCAGCAGCAAGAAATGTCAAGAGCTGATCCACGATGTTGTCGTCGGAGAAGTTGTTGGATCTCAGCATAATGCTCAAAATATCCTTACTCTCCTCACCTTCACTTTTCATCAGACTCTTCTTCTCGGCAACAAAATCATTGCAAATCCTTCTTAAATTCGAAGTTGTGACCTTCACTCTTTGATTCAACTTCCAAGGCAACGCCTTGATGATCCATTGCGGGAACAGCAAATGCAAGACAAAGTAAATGGCCTTCTCGGCCGTGGGTTCCAGAATCTCTTCGTAATTCTTAATGAGCTCGTCATCTCCAGCTCCATCCTTGTTGCTTCGCAGAGTACCCACGTCTCGTCCGCATCCGGCCAAGCCAATAATATCCATAGTGACTTGGGTGGAGAAATGGCCAATCTCGAGCACTTTGTCCGTCTTATCCGCCAACTCGACCTTTGTGACGTCGCAAAGTTCAATCGACTTGGACCAAAAGACCGGGTAAAGCTCTTTGATATGCCGGAAGCTGAAGGCGGGCATGATTTGCTTCCTCTGATGCTTATGCTCCTCGCCCTCGGTCATCAACAATCCATCGCCAAGGAATTGACGCAAGAAATCCCTCGCCCACGGCGGCTTCTCAAAATCGTAGCTGCGATGTACAAGGACGTCTGCGAGGGCCGCTGGGCCGCTCAGAACAAGTCTTTCAGAGCCAAAGAAGCCATGGAAATATATGATATCATCATGGTCTGTCTCCGTCATGAAGCGGAGATGGCCTTGACCTGGGGGGCGCTCGAACATGATCAAGCCATGACCGATGATAGGCCATGACCCTCGCGGTGGTTGGGGGAGGTGTCGAAGTGGGCTAAGAAAAGCCGGGTAGATGAAGCGGTGATAGAGGAGGCTGATTGTAAAATTGAGCGAGGTGAAGACAAGAATGGAACAAGCAAGAGTAGGCTTCGGGAGAATGTGCGGGGAGAAATAAAAGACTATTGAGGCTTCGGAGAGAGAAGCTAGGAGGATTTGGATGGATGTGATCTCCATGGGCAATGATGATGGTGAGATGGTGGGATTCTATTATAGATCAGTGCAAGTATTTACGAGTGGCAATCCGGTGCATGTGTGAAGTAGAAAAGTCGCTGCTGCAACATATAGATATATGGCCAAGTTGCCTAAACAGTGCTTACGTGACTGCGAATGAGAGTAAATACCTAAGTACCTAACGTTCTGGCTACTTTGGAGAGGCGGACCTGTGATGTCTTCAATGGTACGATGCCTCGGTTCAAAATTCGAGGCCTCTGATGCGATTAGTTGCTTGACGAGCGACGCCACCGGTAGTGTGAACGTTTGTGCTGGGACGGGATCAGATTGTGGTGGAGCTGGACGGGGAGTCGGCGGGGTGGTGAGGAGGGCCTCATGGCGCTAGTCCTTTTATAGCTGTACCGAGGCTAGTACATTGTTGTTCGAGGACGCACGCTCGTGCAAATCCATCACGTCCAGCCGTTAGATGGTGCATTTTTCTGGTATTGGGGTTGCTCTGTCTTGACTGTCGAAACATGTAAAATGCAGCCATGCATCCGAGTGATCTCAGAGCAACATTTGTGCCACTGAACATCTCATTTCTTGAGGCTGGACGGATGAGGTTAAGAGATTCACGTGACTCCCGGATCTGCCAGATCATGGTCACGTGATCATGCACGAATCAGTCACCTCCTTCGTATCTTAGACATCTATGGAATGAAGGAAAACAGATGAGAACAATCGTAATAGACAGAGACTCTGTAAACACAGGGAATTTCAGCCTTATGCCAACACGGGCTCACTCATCCATCGGCAGCCAGTAAGCGCTACCAGAATAATAATTTCATTCATATCCAGCACACAAAGTATCTCCAACTACCGGTCCCGTCGCTGTCTCACCCCCTTCAGCAGAGGCCGACTTCTCTTCCCCTTATTTTTCCTGTAGAATATTCTGCACTCTCCACTCCATCTGCTGCCCGACTCGTTTCGGGCTCGATCTTTTTTTTTTGGCGCGCTCTCCTCATCCAAAGGCCACAGGTCAGTAACTAGCCGTACCTATCGATAACGATAACGGCACCCCTCAAAAATTCGACTTCCCCCCTCGCGCCCATAGAAATCTCAGCACCGCTCACTGCCACTTGACGCATCGCAACCGCGCACGATCCCACGCCGGGACATGCCCCATTTCGAGTCGCCGCCCATGGCTCCCGCGATCATCGTGAACAAGGCCGACAGGCCGGCACCCTCCCACGACGACATGGCCGCCCTGCTCAGCAGCGTCCTCAACGCCAAACTCTCACATGCGTCGGTCGAGGCCGCATACGCGCTGTGTGCCGCGTTGCAGAACTCGGTGGGCTTCCGGGGTCTCCACGCCTATGGTCTCCTCGATGCGATCAAGAAGGCAGCCGGCGACAAGAAGAGCCCCGGCCGGAGAGAGGGCGCCATGAACGCCATCGGCGCCCTGTTCGAGAAACTGCCCCCGTCGCAGAGGCTTTCCGAGGTCGTTTTCATGGTGCAGGACAGCGGACTGGTTGCCGCCGCCCTCGATGCTCTCTCTGACAAGACTGGGACAGTCAGGGAGTCGGCTCAATATGCCCTGGATGCCCTCTTCGCCAACCTGAGCGCCGAGGCAAAGGTCTTCGGCCTCCTTCCTGCCCTCTCCCGGTATCTGATGAAGAAGTCGGGCAAGTGGCAGGGCGCCGTGGGCGGATACGAGCTTTTGGGTCGGATGGCGGACAAGGCGAAGATTGGCATGGAGAGCCTAGAGGTCGAGAAGGAAAAGGACGTACTGAGAGAGGCTATGGGCAAACAGCTCGAGGGCTTGATCCCCGTCGTCGAGAGTGGAATGCACGATTTGAAGGCAGAGGCAAGTTGTCCTCCCAAAGAACGTGTACTGAGTACTAACGAGATCACAGGTCGGCAAGCAAGCCATGAAGACTATGAACAGCCTCACCACCCTCCTGCAAAACGACGACATTGCGCCGCGGATACCTCTCCTTGTCAAGTCTATCGACGACCCCTCTACCCAGGCTCAGCAGAAGGCCATCCACGCCCTCTCGCAGACCACCTTCGTCGCCATTGTCACCTCGCCTGTGCTCGCCCTAGTCACACCGCTGCTTGAGCGCTCGCTAAACACACCTTCCACCTCGCAGGAGGTCCTCCGCCAGACGGTGGTGGTGGTGGAGAACTTGACGAAGCTCGTGCACGACCCCATTGAGGCGCGCGCTTTCCTGCCCAAGCTGCAGCCTGGCGTCAAAAAGGTTAAGGAGGGGGCTTCCCTGCCCGAGGTTCGAGATATTGCTACCCGTGCGCTTGATGTCATGGACAAAGCCATGGCCGACAGAGACGGCAACATCGCAAGTGGAGTCATTGCCCGTCTTCACGGCCCAGATATTGTTGGTGTGCTCGAGAAGCACATCCACGCTGTCGGGTCGCTTCAAAATTTCCCCGGCGATGCTGAGGTGTGGGCTGTCGCAAAGGACTACATCTCTGAAATGGTAGCCGAGGTTGTGAATCAGCGTGCAATTGATCGCATCCCTTCGCTCATTGCACCCTACCTTGAGCCGCTAATGGACCCCGGAGACGCCGAGAAAGTCGCGGAATCGATCCACCGATTTTATGTAGAAGAGGATCACCGCAAGTTCGGACAGCCTATCAAGGACGACGACGGCGAGACCGAGATCGTCAATGCCACCTTCTCCCTCGGATACGGAGGTATGCTGCTGCTCTCGCACACCAACCTTAGGCTGCTCAAGGGTCACCGCTACGGTCTGTGTGGCCGCAACGGCGCTGGAAAGTCGACTCTCATGCGGAGTATCGCAGGCGGCAAGCTTGAGGGATTTCCGCCGCAAGATGAAGTCAAGACCTGTTTCGTGGAGCACAACCAGGGTGAGGACGCCGACCTGACCATTTTGGAGTACATCGTGCAGGATCCCCGGTTCAAGGACGAGAGCAGGGAGCGCGTCTCCGAGGTTTTAGAGGAGGTCGGTTTCACCTCGGGTCCGGAGGGCCGACAGTCAGAAAAGGTCGGCTCATTGTCTGGAGGATGGAAGATGAAGCTTGCTTTGGCCCGCGCTATGCTTATGCGCGCCGATGTCCTGCTTTTGGACGAACCCACGAATCACTTGGACGTCGCCAACATTGCCTGGTTGGAAGCGTACCTCAAGAAGCACACCGAAATCACCAGCATGATCGTTTCCCACGATTCCGCATTCTTGGATGCAGTCTGCACAGACATCTATCACTATGAGCAGAAGAAACTCGTTTGCTACAAGGGCAACTTGGCCGATTTCGTCAAGGTTAAACCTGAGGCGAAGAGTTACTACACTCTTTCCGCTTCTCTGGTTCAGTTCAAGTTCCCTCCTCCTGGTATTCTCTCCGGTATCAAATCCAACACGCGCACGATCCTCCGCATGACCAACTGCTCGTACACCTACCCTGGTGGAACAAAACCATCGCTCCATGATGTATCTTGCAATCTCACGCTCTCCTCGCGTGTTGCCATTATTGGCGCCAATGGTGCAGGTAAATCCACGCTCATCAAGCTGCTAACGGGCGAGACGATTCCTCAACAGGGCAAAGTTGAGAAGCATCCGAACTTGCGTATTGGGTACATCAAGCAACACGCGCTCGAGCATGTTGAGATGCACTTGGAGAAGACGCCCAATCAATATCTCCAGTGGCGCTACGCAAACGGTGACGATCGCGAGGTGCTCATGAAGCAAACTCGTGTTCTTACTGCAGAAGATAAGGCGCAGATGGAGACGCCCATCGACTTGGGTGACGGCAAGGGGCCGCGCAAGATAGAGGCACTGATTGGTCGTCAGAAGTACAAGAAGAGTTTCCAGTATGAGGTCAAGTGGCTGAACATGTTGCCCAAGTACAACTCGATGATCTCGTATGACACTTTGATGAATAAGGGCTTCCAGAAGCTGGTGCAGGAGTTCGATGATCACGAAGCATCGCGAGAAGGTCTTGGTTACCGTGTGCTGGAGCCCAAGGTTATCTCAAAGCATTTCGAGGATCTAGGCATGGACCCTGAAATTGCGAATCACAATGAGATCTCGGGCCTTTCTGGAGGACAGAAGGTGAAGGTCGTTTTAGGTAAGTCTTCTCCATCTCTCCACATCTGCAAATATTGCTAACACGCAATAGCTGGTGCCATGTGGAACAACCCCCATTTGCTCGTGCTAGACGAACCCACTAACTTCTTGGACCGTGACTCGCTCGGTGGTCTCGCCGTTGCTATCCGCGATTTCAAAGGTGGCGTTATCATGATTTCGCATAACGAAGAGTTCGTCGGAGCACTCTGCCCCGAACAGTGGCACGTTGCCGACGGCCGCGTTACGCACAAGGGTCATCTCGCCGTCTCAATGGACCGTTTTGAAGACTCTCGTCCAGGGTCCAGTGTTGCTAGCTCAAACGTCAGCTCTGCAGTCCCCAGCACCAACGGCACACCCAACATGAGCGAAGCCGAAGGCAACGGCGATCTCAAGTTCAAGGCAAAGAAGAAGAAGAAGATGACTCGGGCGCAGTTGAAGGAGCGCGAGGTGAGGAGGAAGTTGAGGCATATTGAGTGGTTGAATACGCCAAAGGTACGTCTTTCATCGCTCATCTGAGTACGAATGAACACTGACACTGTTTAGGGGACTCCTAAACCTCTAGACACGGATGATGAGGCGGACTAGGTTTTCACGTATGCTTACTCGGTTTAGACATTTGCTGTTAGATGGGCAATCCAGGCAGACATATTTCTGCATTAGACTTTGCTTTGCTATGTATGGTCGTTTCTAGACTTGCATTGGGTGGCGTTTGTACCTAGATGGGATTTCTCTGCAACCTGTGGATTGTGTATGGGGGTTGCGACTGGTGTCATTGATAGAAGACACCGGCAACATGGGATGTTGAGTGTGTTTCGTCCGTTATAAAATTATAGATTTCCTACTTCGTTTCCTTTCAACAAATGCAGTTTGGCAATCTTACTTGTTCTATCTCCCTTGAACTTTCTTGTCGTCCATCTTAGCCTTCCCCTTCTCTTCTTGTTCCTCCTGCGCCGCTCCCGGTTCCATGTAATAGACTTGGATAACTTATTCCTCGCAGCACACATAACACACCGAACCCTCCTGCTTCACAAGAACCTGCCGTCGTCACCACCATTAGTGACGAACCTAGTCGGGTCTGAAATACCGCCAACAAACAGATTCATATAGATAACAACGAATGAAGCAAAAGGGGAAAAAAGACGAAAAACGTACAAATCCTGGTTGGCAGACATGACTGGCATTCGCACAGAGCAATTGACATAACCTGTCGCTCTTGCCCGTTTCAACGGGTGTGGCGGCGGCGAGAGCGGCGAAGACGGCGAGGATGATGGCAGAGGCGTGCATTGTGGTTGAATGGGTATTTGGTGGATAGATGGATGGGAAACAGTCTAGATTGAATGGAATGGTAGGTAGAAAGCTGAATGGATAGGGAGAAAGACAGGGTTTTATATAATGAGGCCAGCGGGAAGTGCTGGAAGGTGGCCATTTCTCTAGGAGTGTGTTGATTGAGTACGAATGGATGGAGTGATGTATGCGCTGTACTCAAAGGATCAGGATCTGGATTGTCTTGGTAACTCTAATTTGAGAGGTAGATTTATTGGTTGCCAAGATGGTTTTTGCTTCCTTTCGTATTTGACATTGAGAGGTAGCAATTAAATTGGGGGGGGGGGTGGTAAAGAAGACTTCGTATATGTGTAGATTTACTACTTCGTAGATCGTCTGTAATGTCGGGACTCTGTCTACGAAACACGTATGAATGAATATGTAGGGACAGTCTCATTCGTATGCTTGTTTGATGCTATAGATAAGAACATCAAAGATCCACCCATCTCGCATTTATGCTAAATAGAAAGACGGAAATGGAAGACTTTGAATACGTACTATTAACTGCTTTCTCCAACAATAGTAATCATTGTAAGAAGCGAGTAGATTCGTCCGTGGCGGATTTCCTAATTTGATTAGTGCCCTCGTTCATCCGATCGAACCTCGTGTAAGCACAGGGTTACCTTCTGTACCTCGTACTCAGGTTCATAGCGGCGAGTGGTCTTGCCGCCTCGTCTTTGAAACACCACATTGTCCAGCTGACGAGGGGGGGAAGAACGGAAGACTTCGTATAATGCGGCGCTAAATTGGAATCCGACAGCTATGTTTTCAGTAACTACTGTACTTGGCCGTGCAGAGATCAGGCTTGAATGGCGGACTTTCTGCGCGATTTTAATAGTTTCTAACCTAAACTTGGTTGGGACAGATGCAATGTGATAAAGGTGTTCAAGAGGTAGCGTTCAGAGTACAATCTATATCCAAAAAAGGGAAACGAGGTCAATAATATGCCTCTCTATTCCATGCTAGGCAGCTGGTCGCCCACTCTCCTGAGCAACGGTACCCTCTCCGCATCGATAACCTCGTCACTCTCCGGATCCGGATACTTCATAATTCCATATTCACCACCTGCCACCCTACCAACCCTCCAAGTATCCTCGTCACCCGCGTCCTTGAAAAACTGCTGATTCTCTTCGAATGACCTGCCCCCTGTCTCTGGCAAATATAACCACGTCCACACTCCAGCTATAGCATTACTTCCTGCAAAGACCAGGAACATAAAGTATGAGAGGTTGTTGAACATGACGGGTGTGAGGAACGTGATAGCAAAGTTGGCTAGACCCCATACGATTACTGAGATGGCGGTGCCTTGGGCTCGCGCGGTAATGGGATAAATCTCGGTTGGGATCAACCAGACGGTTGCGAGCCAGCCGATACCAAAGGCGCCAGTAGCTATGAAGAGGATTATTGTTCCCAAAGTGCCGGGGACGAGTTTGGGGATGTGGAGGTTCGATGCGTTCTTTGATAGACCACCACAGATGGAAAGTAGGAGGAAACAGGTACTCAGAAGGGCGGAGCCTTGGATTAGCAGCTTACGACGGCCTAGAACGTCGATTAAAAGCCAGGCGCCGGTCATGAGGATGAAGTAGGATGTGTAGTTGCCAAGGGTGAGATATTCGGAAGTACGAACTGGGAAGCCAAGGAGCTGGGATTGGAATTAGCTAGTTGTCGCGTAGTAAAAGGGTAGTACGGTGTAAGGAACCAGGCGATCACGGGGGGTGCTTACACCGAAAATCTGTGGTCCGTAGACTGACACTGCACCATAGCCAGTGAGTGCTTGGTTGATCTGCCCCATGATCACTACCACGGTAGGGTGAAACTGTGGATGGCTAGGTTTGAGCATATCAAGGTACCCAACACTCTGGCCTTTCTCCTTCTCATGAGCATCTAGTAGCTCATCCAACCTACTGTCTCCCTCATTACCATATATATCGTTCAAAGCGACCTGCGCATCCGTCTGTCGATCGTGATAGATAAACCACCTCGGAGACTCGGGCAGTTCCCCAATGAAGGCCATAAGAAGCAATGGGTAAACCTGCATAATGATAATCGGTGTCCTCCAAGCCCACTGGCTCCACTTTCCCAACACAATGGTTGCCGCAAGATTGATGCCAAACGCCATCAGAAGGCCAAAGATGTTGGATTGGAATTCCTGAGCAAGCGCCTTCCCTCTCGCCTCATCCTTGGACAGCTCAGAGCTGTACGTGGGAATCACGCTGTCAATACCACCAACGCCCAAACCCATCACCACCCTGCCCGTCAACATCACGGCCAACGCGCCCCTCGTATATCCGAATCCCGCAAGAAACATGATGAGATTGCCCAAGGACGCCGTCGCGAGACACCAAAATATAGACTTCTTCCGCCCGAAAGCATCGGCGAACTTCGAGAAAAGCACTGCACCAACCGCGCATCCGAGGTAATACACAGCGACGATGATGCCCACGATAGGCGACGACTTTGCGATGCCCATGGTGTGGAGATAGTGGTAGTTCGTATTGATCAAAGACATCATGCCCTGATCATAGCCGTAGAGGGCTATGGCGGTCGACGAGAAGAGCACGACGTGCGTTTGTTTGTCATGATAGGCGGCCCGAATATGGTCGGCGAGGAAAGCCATTGTGAGGCTGTAACGGAATCACGAGCAATGGCATGCAGGAGGGTATCAATTGCACGAGGAGGACAATGGGGAAGAAAAGGGAATGAGGATAGGAACAGAGGGGATTGCATTGTTGGAGGGGAGCCGAAGAACAAGATTTTTAGCTGCGATGGTCATGCGGATCGAACGTGGGGTGGAATGGGAAATGCGCGACGTGATGACGATGTGGTGGTGCAGCTGCGGCAAGGAATCCTGGTGAGAGCTGCGGCTTAGTCATGCATTACAGGACCTGACGTGCTGGCCCATAACTACTTGGTATCCTTATCTCGTCAGTCGTTGACCATAATCACTTCAATGTATCTACCAAGTAGGCCTCTGGTTCTAGCCTACATCTGTGTGCTCACGTTCGATGCGCTCAGTCCGGATTGACTGATGGGAGATTACTGAGTGAAGAGACCTCGGAGGACATTAGATGGTGCTTGGGTTGCGACTCGGGGGCGCACAATAAGAGTTGTAGCTGGTTGGAAATAAGCCACGTACACAAATGATCTCATAATCATTGCCTCATCTACGGCTTAAGCCCTTGTACTCATCCTCCTACTTCGGCAATAGTCCCTTCTCAAGTACCTTCTTGATTCCCTCCATCTCCACCAGTCTCTTCATCCACCCCCTCATTTCAGGAAACTCTTCCCAATCAATCTGATCCTTTTTTATTAGCTCCATCATGATGGATTGCCACGAAACAAACACCAGGTCTGCATACGAAAACCTTCCACCGACCAACCACGGCCCATCCGCACCACCAGTTCTAGCTTCCCTCTCTGCCTTGAGACAGCTTTCGAGAACACCATTGATGCGCTTGACTTCGTTCATGTAGCGGTCGATGGCTGATGCGAGGGGCTCGGAGTGGTTATGTTGGAACCAGATAAGTTGGCCGTAGTAAGGGCCTTGGCCGGAGACTTGAAAGAATAGCCATTGTTTAGCATGGAATGCTTCTCTACTTCCAGCCGGGAAACCGAGTATTCCTGATTTGTCGTAGGTCTCGACTAGGTATTCGATGATGGCTCCGGATTCCCAGAGCGTGATGCCGGTGTTGGGGTCTTGGATAGTGGGGACTGCGATGATGGAGTTAGTTGATGAGGGCAATCTTGGCTAGAAGCTGGTCTTGCACTGGAGACTGGTAGTTGGTCTTGAAAGACTTACGGCGGCCATTGGGGTTAAGGGCTAGGTAGGCAGGTTCCTTGACGGTGGCAAAGGTAGTGTCGGCAAGTTCGTAAGGAAGGCCGAGAATCTCAAGGGCCATTGAGACCTTGGGAGGGTTGGGACCATATTGACCGTGGACGATGATGGGCTTGAGTGTGGATGACATTATTGATTTACGACGTTCCACGGTAAGTAAGTAAGTATTGTGGTCGGTGATGTGATAACACTGTGGATGTGTCATTCGTAAGCTTTATACTCACCACACTTACGTCAAAAGTCCATTTTTCGTCCACTCAAAACCCTTGACATTGTATCCGAGCCTCGTATTGTAGACCAATATTATTCGGTTACTCTATCAAGCGTATTGATCCAATGCTGAAACAGGATGCTAAATGATTTCGGGTTCCACTAGACCACATTTATTCGCCCCATTTCTAACTCGCGCGACATCTACTCTCACATGATTAACAACCCGCACTGTGAAATCATACCTTGCATGGGTCAACAAGGCCATGCTTTGTAATTGCAAATGTTCGGAGGTGAGTGAAATTTGTCCGGGTTGATATTGGTTTGTAAGAGTAGGGCTTGCAATTTCTTCTGCCGGCGATTGGAACTCGATTCTCTTCGTCTGGTAGTCCGATGAATATTCAGTTCGAATCCTATCCGAGGACAAGAAAATCCAGGGTGCAAACATCAGTAGAGGCAATTTGCAAAGTCTTCAGGAAAAAGTAGGCGTATTCAACCTAGTGTTTGGATGATGCGAGCATCTCTCTTATCGTCTCGTCCAAACTCTTCGGTTTTCGTCCCGCTTCTTGCAAGATAGTCTCCAGGGTACTATCCTGAATAGCGCACTCTCCAACCTTTAGCGCGTCATAAGAACTGCTCCACCACTCAACAGCCGGGCGATGCATCTTTTTCTCATTAACATAGTAGTCTTCAAACTCTTTCCTTGACACCACTTTAATCACAACCTCCTCGCGCTTCTCCCTGCTAACCATGCGCCCGATATCTTCGATCGACCAAGTCTTGTTCTGTGAGAGATAGAATGTCTTGCCTGTCCACTTCTCGCGGGAATCGGAGAGAATCCTGGCCGTCGCAAAAGCCATGTCTGCAATGGCAGTCCAAGACACCAGTCCGTCGCCAGCTACAAGGACCTCTTCACGCCCTTCCTTCAAGTCATAATAGCCGAAATAGAGTGGCCAGCTCTCGTTGTACAGGCCTTCGCGAATGATGGTATACTCGAGCTTACCCTGCTCGGCTAGCTCGCTCAAGTACTTCTCAGTACGAATGTGGGCCCGCATGACGCTTGCTTTTGATGGGTTGCTGAAAGCTAGAGAGGTGTAATAAATATGCTTGACGCCCACTTTTACAGCAGCATCGATGGCAGCTCGGTGATGCGCTTCTCTGCCTTTCCATAGGGGCGCGTCATTGTAATCCATGGCGATACGGGGCGTCGAGACTAGGAAGAGCTTATCGCATCCTGTAAAAGCCTGTTCAAGGGACTGGGGCTCGTCGAAATTGTTGTAGCGAACTGTGACGCTCTGAGCTCGCAGGAAGTCGAAACGACTGTCAAGATGATTTGAGGAGGTCTGATAGGCTTCGTCAATTCATTGCGTTTGGCAAGCGTGGTGATGGCATACGCAGACTACAAGCTCGTTTGGGCTGAGAAGGTTGTTGTCGAGGATGGCGTTGAGGACGGCCGATCCAAGCTTTCCAGTTGCGCTGGTGAGGGCAATCATCTTTGCCTGTTACTTAAAAATGGGCTATCTACGAAGTATATTGTATGGAGGGCATCGCAAGGCTTTGTAGGCTGACTGTAGTGGAGCCAATGTGTCCATTACAAATAAATGCGATCATCATCCCTGTAATACGACCGGCCTGGCTTACGTTCGGTGGAAAGGGTCAGATGAGCATCGGAAGATGACGAACCGCTCACTCTACTGTCGGCTGTGTTTCTTGGTGCTCTGTCGTCGAGTATACGGTTGTTTGTGTCGGCTTGGCATGGACAGACGGAGGAGGAGCCCACATGTCCGATTTCTCCGTAGAAATACTCATGCCACGACCACGCCACAAACCGCTGGAGCACAGCATAGATACCATTTGTACTGTATATAAACCATGTGTCCCATGTTATGTAGACCCGATGCTCCATAACACAACACCATGGCTTCCCTCCCGAAGCTCAATGCGCTGTCGGATATGTTGAGCTCCAACACGGCCCAGCTCGCTGCCAGCTTCCAGTCCCACCGCGTCACCATCCTCTCCACCCTCGGCGTTGCCATGGTGCTGCCCTTGGTCATCAATGACTATCGAACATTTATGAGCTATGGCCCCGGCGGACTACCGTACAACGTCCGCGGCTGGCTCATTTCCAATGCCCTCCGTCTGTTCTCTCGCGAGCAGCACTCGACGACGCCCTACAACAACCCCAAACTGCCCTTCGCCGACGAGCCAGGCTACCTCCCCGCCGACTTCCCACCCAAGCGACGCTCGCCCAAGCCCAGACTCGGTCCACATCCGGCGCCGCAACGCCAGCTCGAGCAACTGCCGGACGACGAGACGAGACAAAAGCTCATCGATGGCTTCAGCGAGCTAGGCCGGAAGGCTCAGCAGAAGGGGCTGGTGGAGATCAAGCGGAGCTTCTACGAGCAACAGCATTCGGCCATGTTCGTGTCTCCGCAAAGGAACTGGCATGAGGTGGCCCAGCAGACGAACGGGGAGGTGTCGCACATACACGCAGGATTGGACGGCACAATCCATGTGGTGCTCCATCCCAAGGACTGCGAGAAGGTGTTTGAGAGCGGATGGGGCCAGCGTCACCCATTCTCCGGCTCAACTGTGCTCCAGAAGATACCGAGGGCTAGCTTACCGGTGAATTACATCTTGATCTACGCCCCGCGTGATGATGCAGAGCTCGATGTTGTTTTGAAGGTGGTGGAAGCAGCAATCCAGTACATGGCAGGAACGCGTGAGGCGGTGGAAGCAGCGATGTAGACGGTGCACGGCAGGAACGCGTGAAGCACCAAGCAGTGCGTGGCAGGAACGCGTGAAATGGCGGAAGCAGCAACCTTCACACACGCACACGGTACCATCTAGTAACGGAGTACCAACTGCTTACCTAAGCACCCACGCACCACGAATTGGTGTGGGGCAGTCGCCTTTTGCGGGGTAGCGCGACTTCCCCATGAATGTGGCCGGTCTAACTGTTTCTGTCCCCACTTCCAGCACTGAATTCTACTTTGTACTCATACGCCAGCTATGCAATCAACACATGTATTCACCTATCGACTACCGACTACTTGCTATAATAGAATGTCTGTTATCGAACCCTGCAACATGCCCTCCGCTTAACCAATTTGGTGGATACATCCAACCTGAACAATGTACGTAGACGAAACGAGTCTGCACCGACAGGGTCTCTCCACCTTGCACTTGCCAAAACCTAGTAGAGCTGCCTGTGTTGTGGGGCCTTCAATCAACCATATTCCACCCCATCCTCTGCCCTCTTCCTCTCCCTTCCCCTCTCTCCCCACAAGGGACGTGCCATGTTACAGGCTAGTCTAAACGTTCGGACGGATCGACTGAACCTTCACGTATGCAAATCGACTTCTAGGCGGCATGCGTCCTGGAGGGTCGTTCATAAGATTGTTCTTCCCAAGCGCTAATCCGTCGCCTTTCATCCGACTTCATCAATCGCGTCACCTTTTTTCAATCCAGCCCTTGCATTCACTGGCTGCAAGGCACGACCACACCATTGCGTGAAGAGGTGCAATGGGTTTCCTCGGCATCTTGGAGGACAAACACCTCCGTCATGTTCCAGCCACAGTTATATTGGCAGAAAAGCAGCATCAAAGGACGGAAGCCACGGCAGGACTCAAACACGGTACTGGCAACGATGCCGACATTATCCTGATCCCTCAACCGTACGTTTCCCCCAAATATCTCGCAAATCATACATGCGTAACACCTCACAGCTCCGAAGACCCCAACGATCCGCTCAACTGGCCATATGCAAAGAAACTCACCATCATGTCCATCATTGGCTTTGGATCTGTCCTCTATGCTTCGGTTCTTGCCCCTCTCTTGTCGCCAGCTCTTGTTGTAATCGCCATGGACTTCAACAAAAGTGTCGCAGACATCACTGTCATCTCCGGCTACATGCTTTTGGTCACTGCGGCTTCTGGTCCATTTGTATCGGCCTGTTCGAGGAAGTGGGGAAAGCGATTTATCCTTATCATTTCCAGCTTTTTCGGCTTGCTTGGGACCATAATTGGCAGCGCTACCCATAGCTATAACGGGCTACTTGCTGCTCGAATTATACAAGGTGGTTCAATGTGGGTACTTCCTTGAAGCCACCCTTTCGGGGTGTATGCTGATGAAGCCCAGATCCGCATTCGAATCGCTCGTCATATCCATGATTGGAGATATGTTCTTCGTGCACCAACGCGGATACTTTATGACTTTGATCCAGTTCATCCTCGGTGCCGCTTCTAATTTCTCCGCCATCATAGTCGGCCCCATTGCTACAAACCTGGGGTGGCCATATCTTTTTCACATTCTAATTACCTTTACAGCCCTCGAATGCGTGCTCCTCATTCTCTTTGTTCCTGAGACCACCTACATCCGCGATCACCGTTATGATATCGACGAGCTGGCCGACGACAATCTAGCTAGTCTTTCAGCAGCCGATCAACGACACGTGACTACAGATGAGGCAAAGAAGAGTGATAATGGAATTGCCCAGGTGAAAACAGCGACATCTGCGAGTCCTGCACTGCGACCGAAGAAGACATTCGTGCAGGAGCTTGCCCTTTTCAATGGCACCTTCTCAGATGACAACCTTCTCCAGCTCATCATCGCTCCATTTGCAGTATGCACCAACCTCGCTGTGCTCTGGTTCGTTATCGTAACCGGTGGCTTGACAGCCTTCTTTGTCGCCCAATCTTACGACATGGCGCAAATCTTCATGGCTCCCCCGTACCTTCTTACAGCAGCAGGCGTTGGTTATCTTTCCATTGGGCCCTTTCTAGGTGGCCTTTTAGGTGCAATCTTCCTAGGTGCTACTCTTGATCCATTGATCAAGTGGTGTGCCAAGAAAAACGGTGGAGTCTACGAACCCGAATACCGACTCCTCGGGATGATTCCCTCCATCTTCGCTGGGATCGGTCTTGTAGTCTTTGGTTACATGTGCGAGAAGCACTTTTCATATTACGCCATCGCGACATTTCATGGCATGGATCTCTTCGGCATCGTCTGCGCTGCCATCTCTTGCTCAGCATACGCTATTGACGCTTTCCGTGACATGAGCTCCGAGATCTTCATTATGAATATGTTGTTCAAGAATTTATTGTTTTATGGGTTTAGTTATTTCGTCAACGATTGGACGGCAAAAGACGGACCGGCGGTAGTATTCTATGTATTCGGCGGGATCGGGTTTGCGATGACACTGACGGCGGTGCCGTTCTTCTTTTGGGGCAAGCGATATAGGAGCTTTTGGTATAGGCATAATTTGCTCGAGAAATGGGGGATTCGTACGCATGCCGAGATGTAGACGTTGGTGCGTGTATGCGGAGGCTTTTGTTTACAGTTACAGCAAAATTCAACATATTGCCGTTCATGTAACCGCTTATTTCTGTACATTATGCTCAAGAACTGTACTGTAAGCACGCATATTGATTTCCTCCATATCCAATCTGCTGGCCTGGCGACGCTGTCCCAACGTGTATCGGGTGGTTGGTTCCGCAACGGAGCTATCGCGCGGGGTTTAAGGTGAGGCATAGTGTCCAATAGGGTAATCATATAGTAAAAAGACATCGGCATTATGCAGGACCCTAACAACCTTCACTGGCTCAGACTTCTCGTATGCTTTCGCCACCCTGCATATCCATTTTCTAGATGACCCACCTACGCACCCACCTATCCCAAAGCATCGAACGAAACCAATGATATAGTGCGCGATTGCGCAAACGAAAACCGAGTATTCTGTCAGTTCCAAAGTTCCTCGGAGGGATAGCTCTGTATAAAAGGCAAATATACAATTTCCTACCTGGATCTAGAAGGTCGGGAAGTTTGCTAATGTTGCTGAAAGAAAGAGTAATCAGTATTCACCTACATCCCATCCATCAATCAACAAGGACATAAAATGTCTTCCTCACAGCCCCAAAGCTACACTCAAGGCCACAACCGCAGCGTCACAGCCAATCATGCCCGTCGAACCGCCGAAGGCGAAGGTGCCTTCATTCTCCCACATATCAAACCCCACTTCAAGATTCTCGACATAGGATGCGGGCCAGGGTGAGAAAGTTGTCTAAATACACATCAAACAACACGATACTAACCTCTTCCTCATCACCATGTAGAACCATCACGACGGGCTTGGCCAAATACGTACCCAAAGGCACCGTAACCGGCATCGACCTTGCAGAAGAAGTCATTCAGCAAGCACAACAACTCCTTTCTGCACAAGACCCCAAGCCCACAAATGTGACATTCCAGACTGGTAACATCCTCGAGGGCCTCCCCTTCGCCAACGGTGAGTTCGACATCATCTTCACCAGCCAAGTTCTCATCCACATCCACGACCCCGTCGCTGCCATCCGCGAGATGAAGCGCGTATGCAAACCGGAAACTGGCATCGTGTGCTGTAGAGAGGGAGACTGGCCATTCAGAACTGTACCATATACGAAAGGAATCCAGATCTTCAACCATTGGTTCTGGCAGATGATTCATGGAAAGGCACCCGAAGGGTTCGAGAGGCCAGATATGCCGCCATTTGCACCAGGTCATAGAGGAGGGAGTCTTATTCATGTCTGGGCCAGGGAGGCTGGCTTCGATGCTGGGAGAATTGAGAAGGGGGCGAAGGTTCAGGTTTTTAGTACCGATGAGGAGAGGACGGCGTATGGTGGAGGAATGGTAGATAGGATTGTAAAGGCCGGGCATGGAGAAAGGTATGTTCCTTTTTAAGCCTTTTTCTTGGGGAGGAGGGTTCGATGTGTGACTTGGAAGGACATGTAGAGTTTTTGCTAACGCCTGAGGGTGTAGGTTCAAGGCACTGGGGGCGACTGAGGAGGAGGTCCAAGAAATGATCAAGGCATGGAGGGAGTGGGAAAGGGATGTTGATGGATGGCATGGTATCATGCATTGTGAGGTAGTATGTCATAATTGAGGTGGGAGGTAGGTCTCCAGTAGCGGCGATGGAAAGGGGCCGAGATTGTTGATGGAAAGAGGAGTTAGATTGAGTTTGATTCCAGACGAAGCCGGCTCTCCAGACGAAGTCGGTTCCTGTCTTGTCGAACTTTGTGAGTAATTTTGTGGGTAATCTTGAAAAGACCGATATAGTTTTCTTTTCGCCTTTGGTCTCCGTCATTGATACACCTCTACCCCTTTCTTCACGCTGTGCCGCTTCACGCCTATCAACGCAGTATTCGGAGCTTCTTCGCCCACATCAACAAGTAAAACCTACTATATCGTTGTTTGCACTCATGCGTTGAGAATATACCGGTATTGCCAATCCACAGCCGCTGCAATACGTCCGCAGATGCTGTGTGGATGGCACTACCGAGGTTAATGCTCTCAATGCATCCAAACCGCATACCTTGAGGATGGGGGGGTTCTCGAAGCACCAAGGTTTTATATTTCTATAGTTATATGAGTTGATCAAACACCTTTCTCCTGCAGTCTGGAACTTGTCCAGAGTGTTGAAGTTACGTATAAGCTCTGAGCCTATTGCGCAGCGTGGAACGAGCGAAGCTATTACGGTGCGGTTCTTTGCCGAAAAGCGTAAAATTCTATAGATTGATAATAGTTAGAATTCTTGGTTCATAATCAGTCGGAAAAAGTGCACTCACTTTGTTATGTTAGCACCTCAGGGAATTCTGTCATACAATGAGTGCTACTATTGTCGCGTAGGTAGGTGTATACATATCGTATAATCCTCAAGGCTTAATGTAGTTACATTTTGCTCCCTGGATTTGCGACATATCACGGATCAGGTGTATCACGGTGATCCAAAGGAGGTGAGAGTAACTGGTAATCAGCTCAGTATTGTACACTCTCGTGAGGCTATCTACGAGCAGAAAGCTCTGGTTTATATCTCCAGAGTCAACTCCGCTATTTGGTGACAAACTACTGAGTTTGGTGTAGCAAACCGACTATAGCAAACCGATTGCTCAACAAGCTGATTTACCAAACCACCAAACCACAAACCACACGTGACAACTATTACGTAAAAAGATCAATCCCCATTCTTTACTGAACTTGAACTTTTACTTTTACCACCTTCTTTTACTGTTAGTAATATCTACCGGTAGATTGTTAGTGGCTACGGTCCCCCGTTTTGCTCGCTGCACATATGCTTGACTCGTTCATCTTCCAGGGTCTTCTCATAACGACGTAGGTTTGTCCTCTTTTTTTTATCGAGAACATGCGCTCAAGCCTTCACTGGACAGTTTCTCCGGTTCGAGGTTGTTTGATATGATTATTGCGCCACACTATAGATTCTGAAACCGGTTGAGGATCACCAATATTTAGTGTCTGTCGTCCGTCCTCGTTCGTATCGACTGGTTCACACGATAGATGTAGAAGCTGTCGAGAGTTTGTGAAAGCGAGCAGCTGTCGCTGCTGGTCGATAAAGATTCAGCTTACGTATTTTACAACGATCAAAAGCCCAGTGTGTCCGTACAATCTTATGTCCGTATCATCTAGTGCGGCGTCCAAAACCGCCACACCCGGAAAATCATCAGAACAATCGTTAACTGCCTCAGATCTATTCCAAAATAGAAGCTCGGATAGATCTACCCTCAGCCTATCCAAGATACCACAGCTCCGAGCAAGCCTCGGGACAAGAAACCAAGCACGAATGTTCAGGACCTATCCTCGTACGACCGCTCCATCGAAAGCAGACACATAGGGAGAGGTTAGCCGGCACCACCGCATGAGTTATCCGGCACCACCCCAGCGTATTCCTCTCGGCTATTGGCTTTCCGGTGGCTGACCAAAGCGCCATCGTATCAACTAGGGTACGCTCAGTAAAGTGATGTTTCAGTGTCTGTATTAATGGAATTGGTAATAAAGTACGGTATCGTATTGAATTGTCGATGGCCGCGTCGGGCGACTCGTTGAAATCGCGATCAATAGACAACTGAGTAGAAGGATACATTGTATAAAGCAAAGAGGGCATCTAAATTGTATAGCAACAAGTAATAAAGCTAATGGTAGTTTAGCGATAGTACCGTACTTTATCACCTAACTCGATATATTTCATCAATACGGATATTGAAACATCACTTTACTGAGCGTACCCTAGTTGATACGATGGCGCTTTGGTCAGCCACCGCGAGGCCAGTAACCGAAGAGAATACGCTGGGGTGGTGCCGGATAACTCATGCGGTGGTGCCGGGTAACCTCTCCCAGACACATATTACACAAACAACATCTTGTGTGAACCCATGAACCCTTTCCTTGTATAGAAGCCCATGCTCTCTGAGTGTTCGAAAGCTGGGAACCAATCGTTCTAAATATCATCCTCGGCTTGTCGAATTGCCTATTCACTTCGACATCCGCTCCGTTCCCGATTGTCGCAAGATCTAGAAGGGTGGCATTGGCATTGCTTTTCAGTTTTGGTCATGCACTCTGAGATTGTGGCGGCCTGATGTCCAGCATGTATTGTGGTGGTGAGATGGCTTCATGTTCTTCCAAATCCGGGGCTCTTGGCTGTTTTGCACGGTTGAGGGCGAGGTATAAAGTCATCTTGGTACCCTCCACCTTGCAGTATTATCAGCATTTTATTTCTTTCTTTTCTCAGGCAGTTCCAGGCTCGTCGTTGCTTTGATTCTCTTCGTTTTCTTGTTCACTTGCTACATTTTACATTATGCATTCTAATACTATCCTCACTCTTGTTCTAGCGGGCCTGGCTGCCTCCAACCCCATCGAGAAGCGCAAGACAGGAACGACATCGTCGGAGTTTTCGCAAGGAGGTTGCACAGATGTTCTCTTCGCATGGGCACGCGGCTCCACAGAAGCCGGAAACATGGTGAGCCTTATCTTCCATCATTACCACTGCCTCAAGACACTCCAAAACTGACAAAGGAAATCAGGGCTCCATTGTCGGTCCCCAAACCTCGGATGGAATCAAAGCACAATTTGGCGACGCAAAGGTAGCGACCGAAGGCATCAACTACGCCGCCGCCCTCGCGCCCAACGCCATGCCAGGCGGCACAGACGCCAAATCTCAGAAGCTGATGCAAGATACCCTTACCGCCATGGCAACCCAATGCCCCGACTCGGTCATCGTAGCAGGTGGCTACTCACAAGGCGCAGCCGTCAACCACCGCGCCATCGAAGCTCTACCCGCTGCCATGCAAGACCGTATCGCAGGCGTCATCCTCTACGGGGATACCCAAAAACAGCAAGATAATGCGCAGATTCCTGGATTCCCGCAAGACAAGACCATGATCATCTGCGCACCTGGAGATCAGGTGTGCAAGGGCTCCTTGAGGATTTTGGCGCCGCATCTGAGTTATGGGGCAAATGCTGGTCAAGGGAGTGCTTTCTTGAATCAGCAGATTACTAAGGCTATGGCTGCGACGAAGCTGAGAAAGGCGAAGAGAGAGGCAGAGGAGAAGGTTAAGAGGGCTGAGGAGACGGTTGCGAAGAAGGCAGTCGAGATGATTGCGTAAAGCAGACATAGAATTGAGATTTCCACGAGTATTTCCCTAGATGTAATTTTTTACGATAGTAGTCTTTTCTCTCTCTCGGTAGTTGTCAATCTAATCGGCTGGTCTGGTTTCGCCCGTCATCTTCACGCCACCAGTCTATTCTTCCTTGCAACCATCATCTATCAGCATGACTAACATCTTTGATAATCTCGATACCGCTCCTCCTGCTATGCACTCTCGGGTTATTTGCCGGCCGTATTCCGAAACGATTGTTTTTGCACTCTGGGTAGATTTGGAATATGTTGTCACTTGTGGTGTTTGTTGTTCCACTCAGTTTCACTTTGGCATGGGTGAAACGCACTGCTGAAAATCGGAACTGCGGCATCGGAATTCTTGGAGCCGCTCCCATTTTTCCTTCTGCCAAACGTACAACATTCTCTTGTACTTGTGGGATCTTTATATCCGTAACGCGGTGGACAATGTTATCATACCATGGTAAGGAAGCGTTTGAGCTAATATGGATTGCCAAACAAACTATTCGAAGATATATAAGCTTTTCAATCTATAAAAATTATATGAGATGGACACGAATGTGGTTGTCGAAGAAAGCGAGTGCAAAGACTGCTCGCTCTCTCATGTTGATACACGTCCGTTGCTACGGGCTGTAAACATCTCTACCAAAGCGATGGTACATATGAAATCACATAACTAATGGCGCTGTAATTGCCGAAAAAGACCTTGGAAGAGTATTATAGGGATGAGGGTAGACTATAGAAGGGGTTGGATGATCATAGCGTTACCTATGGTGGTGAGGGAGTAGTGCAAAAATCAGTTGATCTGTGTGTTGGATACTGTCCAATTTTGTCAAAAAGGCTTAGGCTGCTGTATATTGGTTCTTGGTACCCATTCGCTATATCTCGTCGCTAAATTGACATGATCCTTCAACTACGATGCAAAGTCATGTCGAAAAGGAAGAGATTAGAACAGTAACGTGACTTGACTAGATCCTTGTATATAGGATATTCTCAAGTTGGACTCCGGAGAGCACCAAGTTGGTTCTGAAGATATTATTGGTCAAAGCACATAGTGAGCTCTTGTGGGGATGATACCAGGAAGTAGATATCTCGGTCATCGTGAGATCGGCGCTTACGGGAACTTCTTTTTCCGACGTCTGAACAAATGCAAGGAAGAAGTTTGGGAAATGGATACGATGCTTTCGGCAGTAGTTAGATGGTCGTAATCAGAGTTGTGAGTTCGATGTTACTCTTGACACTAAATGGCCAAAATTGAACACTATCACACTGTTTCCTGGCTTTCTCCGGTGATTGGCTAACTTATACTCAAGCTGTGTTCAAAGGCTGGCTTTAATCTCATACGCTGTCAATAGTTGCAGGCAGTGTTACGTTCATGGATGGATCCTGCTGTTGGTTTACCGCCCTAATTTGAAGCCCCTTCTAAAGCTGTGTCGGCAAGACTGCGCCGGATATGGGAAGCTGTTAAGAGATCTAACAACACATCCTACTGGATTATGAAGGGTCACTACGGCAACAGTTCCCCTACTTTAGGGTGCATTTTTTCCTTTTCCATTCTTGTTTAGGATGAAAGGCTGTTTTTAGCCCCTATTTTAGAAGATAGATCACCCTATTGGATAAAGATTTCCCCTAGCTTAGGAGTTATAGAAGTTGCAGTGCTTCCTAGCGTCCATGATGCCCCGGTGTCCTCCTTACCTTCGGTGTATTTTCAGATATCGAACATTGTCAAACCAAAGCAGAAAATCCGATATATACGAATGTTACTTGGAGGGTTCTAAACTGAATGGCTACTATAAGATCTGGGGATCTTGCGACAAGTAGGCGTTTTGTAGTAAAGCATTGCAGGTGACGTCTCGTAACGAATCAAGCAAAGGCACCCAGTTAGACGAAAATACAGTGCACGCTAAGGATGGCTAGGGATACAAATTGATGTATCTCAACTTGACGAAGTCATCGGCAGATCAATCTAAGTTTTGTTGCTATACTTCAATATGTGCGAAAGTACCTGGCATTCGTTTTCCAACGCACAATGAAGGCTAATGCTATGGATCGCACTCGCCAATCACTATCCCCAGCATGGATAGATACTAGGTATATGGATGACCCTAATTCCTCTATACCTATACAACAACTTCATACAACACTTTTGAGTGTTTTGCATTCTGAGCTCTTTGAAGCATCACCCCTTGTAGTCAGTGAAGCACGACAAACACTACGCATGCCACCCATAGGCGATTTGCACATCTATAGACTGCTTACAGCATCCGTTTGCTAGAACTGACAACGAAGTCTGTTGACGCTTTCGTGTCACTGAGCTGTGTCGCCACGTATTTGGATAGCTGTATCATATTGAACACTACAAGTTCGTCCACTAATTCACATGTCTATATACAAGTAATTATAGCGCAACCATCTATATTATATCATAGATAAATATGCAGCCCTCTTCAATTCCTCCACAACGACACACTATGCGCACTCCCCATCCAAGCTCCAAGAAATACCACCATCAAGCCCAGGATCACATCCAAAACCATCTATTAGGGGATCATCCTCGTGATCCTACGCTTAGCGGAATCAGCACCCGTCGATTAATCTTGGAAAGTGTAGTTCAAGGGTTGATGATCTATAGGCTGAGAAAGGAAGAAAAGCCCCGAGAAGCGAAAGAGAAGTGCGGAAAATACGAAGATATGGCCGAGAAAGGCAAGGGGGAATACACGAGACATAGAAGAGATATAGGTAAATCATGTTCAGATGAGGATCATCCTTGGTCCGCGGGTGGAGACGAACAAAAAGGAAGTGGGAGGGCGCGTGAAAGGTGTAAAGAAGGGGATCATAATCCAGTCCTCGAACGCGACTCCTCAAAATCTAGTATATCAACTCCCTGTAATGATGATCCACATTACATGATGTCTGGTGCACTCCCTTCCAACACTACTGTTTCACCAGAGTCGTCACCAGCACCTCGACAGACCCAACAGAAATCTGCTAGAAAAAGCCCATGCTCCCGGTCTAAATTGAAATCTCCCAGCCATGAAGACAGTCGCACTCATCACAAACAGCGATATGACCCCTGTGGAAAACCGTTGATCCGCAAAGCAAGAGGCTGGCGCGACGTTTCATTAGGTTCACCGCCAAAATATAGGTTCAAGAAAGATTTGACTCTGGGGCTTAGTACACATGTTAAGAAGTGTATGCAATGGGGAAAGGAGGGCTATGAACTAAGGCAGAGAAGGAGAGACAGGAGGACGAGGGGCAAATTGGAGGAGAGGAGGAAAGTCAAGAAGGAGCAAAGGGATGAGGAGAACGAGAAAAGTGGAAATGGCGAAGAGCTGAGGGACAAAGTGAACTTTACGAAGAGAAGTCTGCGTTATTCTCGGGGGAAACAGCATGATCGTGAATATGATAGAAATCATCCTGCCCCCGAGAAGCAAAGCACTGGCGAGTCAAATAAAAACCACTACACGACTCACCACAACGACAGCCCCAAGGTCTTTCGAAGCTATGAAGCCCTTGCCGCCCACGACAACTCACCCCATTCCGAGTCTCACTATAGTTCTGCCCATGGAGTGACCGCAGAAGCCAAAGCCCGATCCTGTGGCGAACGA
Organism: Helminthosporium solani; assembly: GCA_022560085.1. NCBI lineage: Eukaryota > Fungi > Ascomycota > Dothideomycetes > Pleosporales > Massarinaceae > Helminthosporium > Helminthosporium solani. Next base: position 36,349 of record JAFISD010000110.1, read on the forward strand.
CTTGCAAAAAAGGTATCTAATTTCCGAGCACTAAGAGAACATTTCTACAATTCCCTTTCGCCTTCTCCACTTTATACAGCTGGCCATCATCGGGAAGCCGAAGTTAGTGATGATGGCGAGTATTATACAAATGTGAAATTTAACGCACAGAATGAAGGCTCACCGACACCAGTAGAACGCGACGCCCAGAACGTCAGAAAAGGGAATAAAGCCCCCACCTTGGTATCAGATTGGTGGTCTATTCGCACCGACACTTCTTCTGATAGTGATAGTCGATCACTTTACTCGTCTGTCCTAGGAGGAAGAAGCCCTGCAAGAGGTGCGGGAGATACGAGAGAGAGGGATAGGTCGATAGATACTAATGGTGGGAGTGTTCTGGGAAAACTATCCGCGCATATTGAACGCGGTGGTGATGGTGACGGTAGTATGAGGAGTGTGTAGTCAAAGGAAGACTAGGTATCGGTGGAAACAGAGTCTTTTGCTGACGTGTAATATCTTGCAATAATGGCATCAAGAGGAGGCTATGCGATACAACACGATCTAATAATGCGTACTGTACTATGTAACTTTAACAGTGCCAGCTAGTCACCGTTCCTAGCTTACTGCTCACGCTAGCCCCCGAAAAACCCATTTGAGCATTCTCCAATTCATTTGTCTAACCATCTCCCTCTTTCCGCCAAAAAATTAGCCTCACACCACACTCTGCACAAATCACGAAAATGGCCACCCCCACTACCCTTTCGACCCCAAAAATCAGCCTAGCCTCCGCGTGTGCCCTATGTCATTCTATAACAACTACCTCTCTCTACACAGCAACCTCATCTCGCCACTGAATTCGCCAAGGCACAAAAGATTGCACAAGAATGTTCAACGGCACCACTGCGCCTTTCGCAGTCTTGGCCAGATACTATCCTACCTGTTATCGTCAAGACTCTCATACTGCTCGCTAAAGACAAAAAAAGGTCCCGTCTGTTCGTATGCGTTCACAGGATGTATTGGGAATGTGGAAAGGAATGGTTGCAGCGTGTATAACGAGGATGCGGTATCAGAGGTAGTGAAACAAATGCGAGAATTCGAGGAGGTAGTTGAGTGTATAGTGACGAGGGAGTGAGTTAGGCTTGAAGGATAGGGATTTGGGGCAGGACGAGATGGTACGGGATGATAGACAAGGATGTAAGAATAACAGATTTCGGAGGAAGTTTGTAATATAGTTTATGTTATGGGATTGTATTGTCCCTCAATCCTACTTCTTGCCCTTGCCCTTCGCCTTCGGCTTGACGTCTTCTTCATCATCCACAGCCTTCTTCTTCCCTTTCCCCTTTGGCTTGGCTGCCGCTCCCTTCTTGGAGGTGGCCTTTTTCTTGAGCTGCTTGGCGTATTTGTCTTTGGAGAGATCGACCTCATCGTCCTCTTCTTTGACTTCGTTGACGACTTCCTCTTCATCGGATTCGTCGAGTGCTTCTTCAAGATCAGGTTTCTCTTTCGCAGATTTCTTCGGTGCAACAACATTAGAAGCTTTCATGAACGGGAGAGGATGGGATTGCTGGTTGTATCTACGCCTTGTTGTTAGTCAAGAAGACAAATAGCAGCAAACAATACTTACCGTCTCCTGAATGTTGCCTTGGCGGCCTCCTTAAATCTGACTTTATTCTTCTCCATGGGTCCTACACCGAGCTCCATGATAGCATCAAAGTCATCCATGGTCAAAAAGTAGCTATCCATGAGTTCGATGATATCCGGAACAGCGTCCACACTCTCAACCTCCAGTCGCTTGACTAGCTGCTGCCAGAAGGCCGGAACATATTGCTGACGAACTTCATGCCGATCGCCCGATGAGCGTAATCGCATGTGAGCCTGAATTTCCTTGACCACGCCAGTTAGCCTGAGTTGCGTGCTGTTCTTGCCGAGCCAACTGGTAAAACGAGTTCCGTGGCCGGCTGTACTACCAGATACGAAGCTAGCAGGCCTAACGAATCCGAAGACAGCATGGGTTGGCATCAGACTCCAGTGTTGCTGCGAGCCGTGAATCATTCGATCGACCAAGTCGCCATCACTAATGCTGTCAGCAGCGTCGGAGGCAAGCTCTAGGAGCTTCAATTTCTTCTCTGGGCCATCATATTGCAGTGCTCGTATCGGATTTGTACCAAGATAATTCTCCTGAAGCATGAGCGGGCTGAATTCATGGTCGTTGAAGTACAGCTCGATCTTTTCATTGAGAGTGGATTTGCTGCTCGCAGCAAACATGCCGCCACCCAGAATTTTTTGAGTGATGTCCCATGGCTTGAGAATGACATGCTTTTGCCATGCTTTTGACATCTCTTTACCCTTGTCAAAGTCCATGGATTCCTGGTCCAATTTGGCCGTCGAAAGCATGTTCACAACTTGTCGAATGTCGGCGTGTGTGCCTTCGATTAGTGCACTGAGAACTGACGTGGGCATCTTGGGCAAGTTTTCGCGCAAGGCAATGGTCATCATGCGAGACTTGATTTGGTCCACAGTTGGTCGCCGGAAAGGTAGATCGAACGTACAGGTATCGAACGGCTTCATCTTTGGCAGGCGCCTGTCATTGCAGATCAAGATCATCGGGATTTCGGTCTTCTTGCAGACAGCAGCGAGAGCGCCGACGCCACCTCGATCTCCTGCAGACATACCATCCACTTCGTCCATGATGAGAACCATCTTCTTCTTCGCTTTTTCGACATCCTTGCCATCGCCTGCGAAATAACCGTGGAGGGAGTTGGTACTGAGGACACCACGCAAGCCCTCCTCAATAAGCTTCTTGCTCCGCGTGTCGCTAGCATTCCTCTCTACAATGTCGTAGCCTTCAAGTTTTGCCACAAGATGTGCCGCTGTGGTCTTACCGATACCTGGGGGACCATGAATCATGACGGCGCGGAATGTACCACTAGCGTCAGGACCGGCAAGCTTGAAGTTTGTCTTGAGACTCTTGGGGAATCTTTCCAGCCACCGCTGCAGCTTTTCTACCGACGTTTTGTTGCCGCATATCTGTTTGAGAGTGGTAGGAGCATACTTGACAGTCCAAAGTCGGGAATCAATATTTGGATTGGAGCTTTTGCCAACAGCAGCATTGTCTCCTCGAGCGACAGCTGCCACCTTCATGGTTTTCAATCTGGCTTGCTCTTCTTTCTCCATCAAAGCTGCTTGTTTTTTTACTTCTTCCTCTTCCTTCCGTTGCTTTTCCTTGTACGCAGCTTGCGCTTTAGAGTCACCGACATTGCCGGCAGCGGTCAGCTTTTCAATGAGCGCACTCACACCTTCCTCGTCGATAGTCTTGAGCTTCCAATCTCGGATTTTCTTCAGCTTGACGGGGCCGGCAGCCTCTCCCAGAACAACGTAGCTGGTCTTGCTGCTTGGTTGTCCCACAACTTTTCCCCCGTGTCGTTTGATCAACTCTTGAGCCTCCGTCCGACCCCATCGGGTCAGTATACCTGTGAAGAGAAACGTTAGACCAGCAAGACAGGTCTCACTTCCGGAGGGCATTTCTCCCGATGCTCCGCCTGTAGGACCCGCATCCGCATTGCCGCCTCCAGCCTTTAATCTCCAATCAAACTTTGCGTCAGGATCTTTGGGAGGGGGTGTTGGCGCCCTGACTTGAGGGATACTGTCGTAGATAGCCTGGAAATTCTCATCTTCCGCGGCTTCTTCCTTCTTTGCCTTCTTCCTGGCGGGCTGCTTTGCAGGGGTTGCTTTCTTCGGACGGCCTTTCTTGGGTTTTCCCTCTTCTTCTTCTTCTTCTTCTTCATCGTGATCTTGGTCTAGCTCAGGTGTTTTACGTTTCTTCCCAACAGTAGAGGTCTTTTTTGGCTTGCTCGTCGCGACTCGCTCTTCCTCGTCTAATTCTGCAAAGTCGTCGGCAGGATTTACGTCCTTCATATCAACATCCTCATCATCGGGGGCAAAGTCATCCTCGTCTTTGAGAGTTTTCTGCTTGTTGGCAAGCCTCTTTGGTGTAGTACGGTGAGGCAGTTCAACGGGCATGTCGTCATCATCGCTTCCGGCGGCTTCAACATAATCGTCCTTATTGCTATTCTTCTTGAACTCAACTCCGAAGATGTCATCTGCCATATCCAAATCATCATCTGGGAACTCGTCGTCATCGTCGTTGAATTCGGCGTACGACTTGACCGGTTTCTTCGCCCTAGTGGATCCTTTCCCCTTTGCAGGCGATGTAGATGTCTTGGACACCTTGGTGCTTGTAGCTTTCTTTGGCGTGGCTTTGGGCGTGGACACGGTGGGGGCTCTCTTGACAGGTTCCGACCGCTTCGGCTTGTTCTTGGCCGCGAAGAATGCGGATGTAGTCGTCTCTTCAAGCTCGGGCGAGGGTTCTTTTTTCGGCTTCTTCGGTGTGGGCTTCTTGGGTCTATCATCGTCAGCGGTATACCATGACAAAACATGCCATTAGGCACTGTCATACTTGACTTCGTCATCCTCGTCGGAGTCGTCGACCACTCTGCTGGCTCGTGACTTTTTCTTTGGCGCTGGCTTCTACAAAGGATGTCAACAATCTAGATCTCAAACTATACCTCAACTATAGACTCATGAGGAAGAGCTTCATTGGAAGTGAACACGTAGGGAGAAACAAGAAGGTAGGTTAAAGTGTATGACGTACCTCGCCTTTCTTCTGCGAAGCCTGGCTGCCCTGGCTCGTCTTTGGTGTACCACCAAAATAACTGCGAATGTCTGCCGGCATCTCGAACCGCCGTCTCAATATCTCAATAACAATCCTGTATCCTCGTTCCGCAGCGACAGACAGACGAAGTAAAGCAAGCCGACCGATAGATACAATTGCCTCGAGTTGAAGGGTTAACCGTCTAATAGGCGGCCGCGACGGATGGACGCGTCGAGTGCATGACGAGGGCAGTCGCGAACATGTACGGAGTAATCACTTTAGCGCGAATTAGCGTGAGCGCGACTTTGCACCAGCCACAAACCATCAGCCATGGAATGTCAGCCACAGTACTCCGTACAGTCTTGGCAAAATAAGTTCCATCGCCAACCACGACGGAAGCTCACAACGACGACATCGACGGCATCGACTGCACCATCATGCCTCCGTCTAGATTGCCGCAGAGCCTTTCGGCCCAATTGACTCGGATGACCCTCGCTCGACCACAAGGTAAACAGACTTCTTTCCTTCAATCCACCTCCGCAATGTAATACTTAGAGAAGACAGTGCTCACACCTCCATCACGCATCCTCACTAGGTGCTCGAAACCTGCCGTCCGATTCTTCTCTTCTACGCCCACCCATCGCAACTGGCTCGCTCCCAAGACCGGTGAATCACGCAAATCACGCAAGGGGCGATGTCGCGTCCCCACTGGCGGTAGCACCCGCGGCACGACGGTACAATGGGGAGACTATGGCCTGCGAATGCGCGACCATGACCGTCGAATTCCTTCTTCCCAACTCCGCATCGCAGAAGAAACTATCAGGAAGCGGCTGAGGGGTATGAAGTTCCGCCTCTACCAAAGGATTTGCGCAAACATTGGTGTATACACGAGTGGAAACGAGAACAGAATGGGAAAGGGAAAGGGAAGTTTTGACCACTGGGCTAGTAGGGTTAGTGTGAGCAAGGTAATTTTTGAGATCAAGGGGGATTTGCACGAGCAGGTTGTGAGGGACGCGTTTCGGTTGGCGGGGAACAAGCTACCAGGTGAGTCTTGGGATAATGGAGCTGAGCAATTCCACTGACGAAATGTAGGATTGTACGAGTTTGTGAAGAAGGGTGATGCGCCGAAAATGGGCATCACAAAGGTTGGGGTGAACGGGCTGACGGAGGAGTTCTTGAAGAGGCCAAGAAAACTGCTGCCGCTAGAACAGACTACAGCGGGATTGCCATCAGCACCGCCTTCGCCCTCATAAACCTGTATACCATCTTCTGTATTATGGCATGTATCTACAACAACAACAACTGGCAGACCACCATCGTACCCATCCACACTAGTGACATTCCGCGTCGTAGAGAAGAAGCACGGTTGGAGATTTGTGGGGAAATAGGGAAGGGTTCGTTCATCACAGGATAACACGGCGCTGCTGCAACCAGAACGGATCTTCTACGACATCCAAGAGTAGTAGTCTAGTCTAGAGTAGTAATTAAGTCAGGGCACCCTCGAAACCTCATTGTCTCAACGGGAACACCAGGATGTCTCTTTTAGCCCTGCACTGAGACGATATATACTATAAAGAGTATACAACGGTAATGCGGAAAATGACTATACGTACCCCTCACCCTTATCGCACCCATCTTTATTATCATGCATACCTAAGTAGATATCCTCCATTCACAGTCTTTCACGCCACACCTCAATCACACACAGCCACACACACCTTCAGGCCTCCCAATCTCACAGAATCGCAAACCCAGCCCAAACCATCCATTACAAGTAATTCCTCCACCTCTCTACCATGCACACACATACGCGGTCGCATCTGTGGCGTGCACGCCAAGAACAGCCTACGCGACATAATTCGGCGAACCTGCGCTTTTTCCTCCAGACTCCACCGATGTTGTGGGAAATGCCCAGTTTTTAGTACGGAATATGATCCATGCATGACTATCTATACAATATTGTACGCATACTAGTGCGATGACCAAAGTAGCCACCTGTATTATTAGGCGTATGTAGATGATGGCACGTACTCGTCAAATGTCAAGGCATGCGATAGACGGGCTACAACTCAAGAGTGGAATCTCAGCAAAGAAATGAGCAAGTGGGCTGGGCTGGAAACGGAACGGCGCTGCTATTTTTGAGTTGTCTCGGTCGTTGTAATAATAATGGATGAGGAGAGGGGACTGGAACATGGAACGATTTAATTGGCATGTATGGAATTACTACATGATTAGTACTCCGTATACAAGCTTGGATGTGCCGATCAGCATTGAAAATGTCGCCATCCTCGACTCGTGCACACATGCAGCACGTATACATGGTACTCCGTATTATGAGGAGTTAGAATACTCCGTCGACGAGTGGTGCATACAATACGTAGAAGCGGCGTCGGTGGGACCATGACCAAGATCAACATCATGCTAGTTACGGAGTACTCCGTACCGAGTACATATGGTAGCGAAGCTTCTTCACGTGGCATCGTCAGCCATGGAGTAGTATGTGCCTAAGTAGGTACTTAGGTAGGTAGCCCCGCGTCTGGAGCTGATGAAGCCTCGGCGAGTTTGTTCTTTTCTTAGATTTGGACACAAAACGCCGTATGCGCATCATGGTTTGAGGGAAGTCTCGAGAGAACGGTGGCGTAACAACTGTGGTTGAAACAAGTTACGGGTGGTATCCTAGACCGGCAAAGAAAGTGATCGTTTCGCGCTTAGCGGGCATATATGTGCGCGAACATCATCCATATGTAGTAGTATGGAGTACTGTGTAGGTGGTGAGGTGGCAGTGTTCGAGTAGCGGCACAGACATGTTTTCACTAGATACTTAGATACTTTACCTTAGTAGACACCTTGTAACGCATGGGCTATCGAAAAGGGTCCTGTTGACTAGTAGAAATTCGGCAGTGATCATTTCAGGGCCATGGCTGATATATATTATCGAGCTCGCCCCTCGAACGCCAGCCCTCGTGTTCCCACTCAGCTCGCTGGCCCCATCATCTTCTAGAAGACGCAAGACGCAAAACGCAGAATCTACACATGTATGGCTGCTGGAAGCGCCACTGCCCATAGGCCATCCCAAGCCCCCTCCAAGCCCATGAGTGCACGCCAGGCAAAAACACCCTCGCTCAATCACGAGTAGATACATATACATGGTTGGTTCTTTTTTGCCGCACCCGTGATGTCATGTCCAATATGCAGTACCGTACCCGACAGCTAATAGGGCTGTCGAATCTCCACCACGCTGCACTGCGCCGCACCGTGTATGTATGTATGTATTGTACATACATAGGCCGCAATATTGCCGTCGCCCAACAGGCACAAAGAGTGTTTCCGGAACCTATGCCGTGGGTACGGAGTATTTGATATCTATAAATTTAGAGTAAAGAACGAGGCAGCTAGGGTCGAGATTTGACAGATCCGTATATAATGCGTTATTACCATGAACAGTAGACACGGGGCCCTGGCAGTGATGATGGCAGCAAATCGAAGCCGAAACCGCTACTGATCGACAGCGGATCAAGCGTGTGCTTTTTGCCGATCATAGTCCGTACGTTATTCTACAATATGCTGCAGCTGCCCGATGTTCCCAAAGCAGGATTTGATCGACGGCACATGCATCGACGTTCGAAACTAACTGCGCATCTGGGATGAATCAGGGTCTGACGGATGATATGCGCAGCTGATAAACATGTAAGAGGGGGCACGGGGGATTTGGATTTGTGATGCGAAAAGTGTCACTGAAGCAAAACATGCGCATGATGATGACGATGATGATGTAAAGTCATGTGATGATGGTGGCGTACTCGCCAGAAAAGAGGCAGTATGATATTTACAGAGTATTAAGTAGTAGTTAAATGCGGTAGATGCGGAATGTTGTGGCAACATGATATGCGATGCGATGCGACGCCGTGTTATGCAATGCGTGAGCTTGCTTCCGTGTAATATTCTTCGTGCCCGTGGTATCTTGGAAAATGATCAACACCAGAAAATGCCAAGTTATAAAAAAACGCCAAAGCCTGCCAATGGTTCTAGTAATGCCTACTGCTGGCAACCGCTCAGTGTTGGAATCTGTCAAGCGCTCTCTTCGCTGGTCACTGTATCGCTCATCGAGGATGCCGACCTGTCGCTGCCCGCTGGGACTGGGAGCGTCCACTGCCAGTCGCGTCTTCGCTTCCGTCGCCCGGCGACTGGTGTCTCGGGGCACGAATCGCTGTCCGACTCGGAAGAGTCGCGCTTGTCGCCTGCGCGGGGTCCTCGTGGCCGGGGCGAGCTTTCCAAGGAGGGCAATGATATTGACGAGCCAGCGGGTGAGGGGTGCTCGTTTGAGGCTGAGGTGATCTCGATGGAGGCCGAAGATTCCGAACGACTTGATTCCGAGGAGCAGGTGGCGAGTGATGAGATGGTCGAGGTGGAGGATTCGAGGTCCGAGTGTGCCATTGTGTACTTGACGTTCTTGATCTCTTCTTCCAGCGGGGTGCGGAAAGACACCCTCTTCTCGGCGGGGAACAGCGGGCGGACCGAAGTCATCTTGCGCGGCAATATCGACTGGGCCGGGCTGTTTCGCAGAATCGAGGTGAGATGATGGGGCTGCTTGTAGGGCACCACGAGCGTGGCCGAGTCGTTGGATGCCGATGTGAGTGTCGAGGCGAGGGTCGAGGCGGAGCTGGGTGTGGATGTCGAAGCGCTGGACAGGCTGTCGCAGTTGCTGTCTATCGAGAGGCGGGGCCGCGACGGGCGGCCAGGAGCAGGCGATGAGGCAGACGAGGTCGAAGCGGGCGGCTCGTAGGCGTTGGAGAAGGTGTTGCGGATGGTGGGGGACACGGCGCTGAGGGTGTCGAGTCGCAGACTGGTCGAGCCCTTGCCAAAAGTGCGGTTCTGCTGGGTGTCGAGACGCAGCTTCGGGCGCTGCAGCGCGGGCGTCCGCTGTAATATGGGCAGCGAGGTGGCCATGGTGGTGTGCGGCAGGTCGCGTGGTGTGTAGGCGTGAGCGGGTGCCAGCTGGGTTATAGTCGACAGCATGATCTCAGGCCCAGCTACGACGGCGACGAGAGCAGAGGATAGCGGTCAGCGGCTGGGAGGGGGCCTCGTGTGCGTCTTCGTATTCTGCTGATGGGGGGAGTGGTGGTGCCGGGGGCAGGGTAGTGTTGTGTATGTGTGTGTGTAGATACCAAGCAGAGACTCGGTCTATATGTATTGCTCGGTAGACACTCCGTGCTAGTAGGGAGGGCGAAGGGTTCAGTGGTCGAGGACTGGCACTGGCTGGCACTGCTATATAACGGACCAGAAAGCCCTCGTAATAGCAGATGGACAGTAGTGAGTAGATACGCGGGGGGGGCACTGGCACACTGGACTGGAACCAACTGGCTGACTGCTCGACAGGGCTCCATTTTTATTGTATGACCGGATCGACTAGGGGTGCGCATGCGTAGCGCTCTCAAAATAGGCGTCTATAATTATTATGGGCCAGTGTGGCAACCCGTCCTCGATGCAGCTACCGTGATCCGGGCCTTGGTCTTCCTTAGTCGCAGCCGCTGGACTCTCTCTGATGGAGATATTCCTGGCATCTATTGCCAATAGGACCTGCGAGGGACGGGACGCTCGTCTTGGCCAGCCCTGCTTCATGCGTGTTTCGCGCCCGTCTTTTCCTGGTACATTGCGTGGACACACATCGCCGTACATACACACAGTACACGCCCGTCCCCGTGTCGGCGCGTCTCCCTCGTCCATGGACGCACACTCGCGGCGAAGGATGAGGCTGTCCGCGTTGAAACGCCAACTCCATTCCATCATCATCCACTTTGTATGTCAGCACAGGCACAAGCACTGCGCCGCCGTGCGCCCGAACCGGCACTCCCATTCGGAGCAATGCGCCGTCCCCTTCCTAGCCTCGCCCGCGTAATCCCTTTGCTCACGTCGACGTCTCGCGTAGGATTACGATGCTTTTTACGCCAGTTGCTTCGAAGCTGAAACCCCGTCGCTGAGAAGTCGTCCGCTGGTCGTGCAGCAGAAGCAAATCGTCGTCACCTGTAACTACGAGGCGAGTTTATTCGCGACCGTAGCTGTGATTAGTCAAATAATTGTTTCAGGCCCGCCGTCGAGTATGCCCTCTCACTTCTCACTATCAAGTCACCATGTCTACATGCGTCGCATCATCTGACTCAACATTCAATCCGAATCTTCGTCCCTCGCTACACCTGCTCGTCCATCGGGCCTTGTGGGGTCAGCTCGCTGACTCTGCCGTATAGGGCATCTGCAAGCTGCAGTTGATCAAGGACGCCAAACAGATATGCCCCGACATCGCCATAGTGCTGGGCGAAGACCTCACTCGCTTTAGAAACGTCTCAAAGGACTTGTACGCCTTTCTCCGATCCTTCTCCTGGAACCAAAAGTGTGAAAGGCTGGGATTCGATGAGGTGGGTAAGAATTCTCCGAGGATTCTGTTAGCTTCCTAATGTCTCGACACTGCCTCTGCGTCCTATCCTTTTCTGTGCAAGACACTTGATCTCTCTTTAACTGTTTCCGTCATATGCTCTGTCATCGTTGCTGTCCGTTGTGCGGTCCAGACGAATCCGTTTCTATTCTACAAGTATGCGACCATACATCTAACACCACCACCAGGTGTGGATGGACGTGAGCGACATCGTCGATTACAACTTTACACTATTGAACCAGAACGATCTCGTCAATTCTTTTTTTTGCCTGTCCAAAGATGATCCAACAGCAGGATTCCCGTTCGATGCTTCCAAGGTGGCTGGTCATACCTATCCAGAGTCAAATGGTAAGCCTTATACATGATTTTGCGGCGCATATCGGCCGAAAGGAGCATCAAGGCAGAACGAAGGCAGAATCGAGTCTGGGGTCGGAAGTTTCAAACTCCAGCACAGACTTCCGGCGAATGCTGACTGTCCGATGAGCAAGACGCGATCAGCACCCCCGCATCGCTCACTGGTTCGCCATTGTCAATGACAAATGGCGATGGTACAACGCGTATCCTCGTAAAAAAAAAAACTGAAATAATTTGCCGGATCCTTTTGCGTCTATTTCAAGGCGAGCGAGGTTGGTGCTAACCCGGCGCAGATGGCCCGTTGAACTCGCTGCGGCTCAGACTCCACCTTGGCAGCTATTTTGCGCAGCACCTTCGCCAAAAACTCGAAACGGACAAGGGATTCACTTGCACGGCGGGTATCTCTACGAACAAGCTTCTGTCTAAACTCGTCGGGAATTTGCACAAGCCGAAGGATCAAACGACCTTGGTACCGCCCTATATTTCGGACGATGGAATCGACAACGTGTCTTCGTTCATCGATGGTCATGAAGTTGGGAAGATACCCGGCATAGGGTTCAAACTCGCGCAGAAACTTAGAGCACACACATTGCAGCGGCCAGCCGAGTCTGATGGTGGACCCGCGTATGTTGGTGCGAAAGAAAATGTGCTTGTGGGACAGGTTAGGCAAGTGACTGGTTTGGGGGCCGAGACGCTTGAAAAGATACTCGGTGGTTCCGGGACTCCACACAATACTGGTACAAGAATATGGGGTCTTTTGAACGGATGCGACGATAGTGAAGTTGGACATGCTCGCGATGTTCCGAAGCAGATCAGTATCGAAGACAGCTACCTTCGTCTGGACACTCTGGATGCAGCCACCAAGGAATTGCTAGCTTTGTCCAAGAGCCTGGTCAAGCGAATGCATGCTGACCTTCTCGACGATAGCGAAGACATACACACATCTGAACACATGGAGATAGCGAACGCTTCGCTCCCTGATATCATGAGCAAGCGCTGGTTGGCCTTTCCCAAGACCATACGCCTATCTACTCGCCCGCGACGTCCTCAAACCCCAGATGAGAATGGCCATCGCTCGTTTGCGCGTATATCCCGCTCAGCCCCAATGCCCAACTTCGTATTTAATCTCAAGGAGACTATCGACCTGCTGGTCAGACGGCTTGTCGAGGAGGCATTACTCCCCTTATTCAAAAAGCTTCACCCGGAGAGGAGTGGGTGGAATTTGAGCTTGATTAACGTCGCGGCAACCAATATTGTCGATGCAGCAAGCGAGAAGGGTGGTGGCGTTGGGCGAGATATTGGGAAGATGTTCAAGAGGCAGGGCGACGTGCTCAAGCAGTGGACGGTATATGACACGAGCGAGCCAACTCCAGAGCAAGTTAATCAATCAGACAGCAACGCCATGACAGTCGATGAAGGTAGAGACAAAGGCGAAATGGAACTTGCAAGATGGCCAATGCCCAGGCTTGCGGAGGACGGGAAGGGGTCGGAAGATCTTCCCACTGCATCTCAGCAAGCGAGTTTTAGCCACTGGGAGTCTGAAGATGAGACTATGCTGGACGGTGATTCATATCGTTGCGATCAGTGTGGCGCAATTATGCCCATCTTCGCCATGGGTGCGCACGCGCGGTGGCATGGGCAGGATTGAATAATGAATGGCTCGATGCCCCCAACAGATATTGTACAAAGTACGAAGGGAGGGTACACATCGGGTTGACTCTGGATTGGATCGATCAAACGGACCGATACATACTATGTATTATGTATTGAATGACGTTAAACATTGATGGTTATATCCTGCATGACCGTCATTGGCCCTTCCACCACGTAGGCATGTGATTGCGTGGGTAAAAGAACTGTATGCAGGTGTCTAAGTACTAGTATGTACTCCGTATACGGAGTAGTACGATAGGCTTCTGGGATATTTCCTCTCCCGGCTAGCGTCGCCAACGTCCTCGGCAAGTGTGACGGCCGGCTTACATGGGTTGCATGTGAACAGCAAGCTTGATATCTATTGATTGTGTTGTGTTGCTAGAGAGATTGGTCCCACATCCTCTCCACATTCAATGTCCTCCACCACCCTCTCCATACTCGTCTAGAACCGTAGTCGGACTGGGCGCAACGATGCCGGGTTCTTCACGACTCCCCGTGAGTCTCCGCGACTCGTTCATCAAGCACAAGAGCTCGGTGAGGGGACAGCAGCTCGCGGCGCTTAATGTTGATCTGTATGTCTATTGTCATTCCTCCTGGCTGCCTACAAAGCGCTGGGCGGTGGCTGGCAGAGTAATGGACTAATCGAAGACACTACAGTCTCCGGAACATCATTTTTGTCATCTTCCTCCTCCGTTGGACGCGCAAACTCTTCTACCAGCTCAAGGGTCGCGGCATCGCCGGCTCCACGGTAGACATCTACACATACATCCGACGCACGCTTTACGGGTTCTTCCTCCGCGCGCCCGGTGTACGCACCAAAGTGCAAACCCAGGTCTCGGAGACGATTCTCAAGCTGGAGCGTAAACTCGTTCCCTCGGGCCCCGGCGTTACGCGCATTACTTCGCTGCCCGTCGAGGGATGGAGCAAGGACGAGGTCAGAGCAAAGCTGGAGGAGCTGGCGCAGATGGAACACACGCGGTGGGAGGACGGGAGGGTCAGCGGTGCTGTCTATCACGGGGGTGATGAATTGATGCAGCTGCAGACAGAGGCATTTGGGAAGTTTACGGTTGCGAATCCAATTCATCCGGATGTCTTTCCGGGCGTGAGAAAGATGGAGGCCGAGGTTGTTGCCATGGTGCGTCACCAACACCCAAAGACGAGATGAATTGGCGTGCTAATCTAATGCAGGTGCTGTCTCTCTTCAACGCGCCCGAAGGCGCTTGTGGTGTCACCACCAGCGGAGGCACCGAGTCGATCCTCATGGCCTGCCTCTCCGCGCGCAACAAGGCCTACGCCGAGCGTGGTGTCACGGAACCGGAAATGATTCTTCCTGAAACTGCGCATACCGCCTTTCGCAAAGCCGGCGAGTACTTCAAGATCAAGATTCATCTCGTATCCTGCAAAGCGCCATCCTACAAGGTACATCTCTCGTCTGTGTCACGCCTCATCAATCCCAACACGGTCATTCTCGTCGGGTCCGCGCCAAACTTCCCCCACGGCATCATCGACGACATCTCAGGCCTGTCGAAACTGGCCCACAAGAAGAAGCTCCCGCTACACGTAGACTGCTGTCTCGGCTCCTTCATCATTCCTATGCTGACCAAAGCTGGTTTCGACGCGGAACCATTCGACTTCAGGCTCAAAGGTGTTACAAGCATATCTTGCGACACGCACAAATATGGCTTCGCACCCAAGGGCAACAGCACTGTTCTCTACCGTTCCGACGAGTACCGCAAATACCAATACTTCATCAGCCCGGACTGGTCCGGCGGGGTCTACGCCTCACCCTCCATCGCAGGCTCACGTCCCGGTGCCCTGATCGCAGGATGTTGGGCCTCGCTCGTCAAGCAGGGCGAAACAGGCTACATCGACGCCTGCCACAAAATCGTTGGCGGGATGAAGAAGATCGAGTCAGCAATCCGTACACACCCCTCCCTCTCGCCCGACCTCAAAGTTGTAGGCCGCCCTCTGGTCTCCGTCATAGCCTTCTTGTCCAACACAATCGACATCTACGACATCGCTGACGCCATGTCAGAGAAAGGCTGGCATCTGAATGCACTGCAAAACCCGCCCGCTATCCATATAGCGGTCACGCTTCCGATAGTGGCCGTAGTGGATAAGTTGATTGCAGACCTGGTAGACGTTACGGAGGAGGTTAAGGAACAGGAACGAAGGAGGATCGCGGAGGGCAAAGGCGGAAAAGGTGCTGCAAAGGGGGATACGGCGGCACTTTATGGAGTTGCGGGAAGTCTGCCGAACAAGAGTGTAGTGGTAGACTTAGCCAAAGGGTTTCTGGATACGCTGTACAAGGCGTGAGTGTGTATATGCAGGGGTGGGGACAGCGTTGATGTCTCCCTATGGTCTTCTTCTCGTGGTGTTGTTTCTACTCAGCGTTAATAGCTCAAATACTACAAATACTAACATGATGGTGTGAACAGTCTTGCAGTTTTGTTGTATCAGGAGTTTGAGCTTATTGAAGGGATGCCAGACCCTTTGACACATACACACGATCACAGCTCCAATGCAACAGTGGCCGCCACTGATTGAAGGTTATGGGTCAAAAAAGGAACATATCAACCTAACCATGTTAGGACGACGCTAGTGTCTCAAAGCAAACGTGACTACGAAGGACCTCGACGCACTTGCCTGGGATTTAATCGCGACCATGCTCTTTCCATCTACGTCACTGGCGGCCTTCCTTAGCTAATCGGCGGTAACAGAACATCGCAGGCACTCTGCTGCACGTGCTGTTCGCTTCTGTTTTCTTTCACTCTAGTCTTACCGCTACATCACTTTCATCTTCACACTCCATCGTTGAACTACCTGTCCATTACTATAAACATGATTACACCCACAGGGGCTATCCGTCACGATGAGCTCCAGAGTTCCCCAGAGCCCCATGTCCCTACTTCAGGAGACAGTCAGGCCATTCCTGTGCAAAGCTCTGCCAAAATACCTTCAGAAGGTGCCGCGCAGCAATCTTCTGGTTCGTTTCCTATTGACTACAACATGAATGAGCATAACGGCAAGGCGAGGGCGAGGGCTGAGTCGCACGTCGGGCCGACGGAGCAACCGCTCGCTACATCTGAGTCCAAACCCCCAACGGAGAGGACAGTCCCGCTGCAGCCACTCCTCAGCTGTCGAGGCAGTATACCCGGTCACCCTTATCACCTCTTGGGACGCGTTTTCGACCTCATAAATTTCACAATCATCCCAAAAGCGTTCAGGGCTCCTGAGTTGTACGTTGAGTGCAAATACACCCCTACACCACCAGTATTGCTAAATCTCTGTAGATGCGATTTTGACTGGATGCCTGACCGAATCCGTCAAACATGTCAAAACATTCTTACATTACAGTGGCGCCGCAGATTGTGGTTGTTCCAGCCTGCTTCTCCAGCTGATATTGCTTGTGAGAAGCTCGCACGTGTTGTCAATGAGGTGGATAGGTTGGACACTCGCCAACTAGAGGTAAGCCCCCACCTCAATGTCTCTCAATATTCGTCGGACAATTCACTGTCTAAGTACTGAGCATAGATTTTTGAGTTTTGCGCTGGCAGCGGTGGACCTACACCTATGTTTGAAGAACGCATCAACGCAGACAGAGAAACTCTGGGGAAAGCTCCTTTGCAGTTCAGCATATCTGACAAATACCCTAATCCCAAAGCATGGAGTCATGTTGTCATGGGAAAAGAGCATCTCAACCAGATCGAAGAGAGCGTCGACGCTATTGCTCCACCCTCGGTTGCGCTGAGCTACAACTCGCGACGTACTGATACATCAGAGTAAGTCACAGATTGCCTGATCCATACCGCGATTGTAATTGTGAGCTGACGTACAACACAGGACAATGAAGACAAGCCAGAACCGTATCTTTCGGTTATTCAATCTTTCATTTCACCATTTTCAGAACCCAATCGCCATAGACATACTCCGTAGCACCATGGAGACAGCAGATGGGATCGCGATCATCGAGCTGCAAGATCGTAGCTGGGGATGTCTGACTATGATGTCTTGTAATTGGTTGTTTTTTGGGTCTATCATACCCTTTTGCCGTGTACCTGAACAATCACTGGTAAAAAAGGTGATGTGGTTCTTTCCAAACTTGGGTATATATGTAGCGGTTCTGATCACTCTTTGGTGGGATGGCCTCGCCTCTTGCATTCGCACTCGAGAGTTTGGTCAATTCATCGAACTTGTCAACAAGGCTACAGGCAATTCTGGGTTCGTACTCACTTCATTTCGATATACCCCGTGATGAGCTTTACTGACTTTGCATGAAGTGTTGAGGAACAAGCATCTTCGGAAGACTACATAAGAGTATGCAGAGTCAATGGTTGGGAATGGAGGGAACATGTAAAAGCAGTGCATACTCTTCCTTTTGGCCACGTCAAAATGTTCTCAGGCGTGCGCCAACCCGAGTAGAAATCGGATCTCCCTCAGAATGAGAATCATCGACAACCATATTCAAGTCCTTCGAATAACCGTCAGAACACTAAGGTTGGTGTACCGAAACAAACCAAGTCCGGTGCCGACCAGCGTGTCGATTCTATATTACCAACGGAGGAAAGTCCGCTGACAAGCGAACTCTTTTCAATGAGCTCCTCATCTGATATAATGGGAAAATCATCCTGGCGTCCTTCGCCAACCTACGGATACTCATCTAACATTCCTTCGACGAGTTCCACATCATGTACTCGTAATGATCCATCTAGAAAGAAGTCGGTCCGTTTCACACCAGACCTCTCACATGAGGTATCAAGAAGCTCCCCAAAGAAACATCTATCAAGTTTGTGGGCCTCAGGTCACGATCGCAAGGAGAAAAACTGGAATAAAAGAGGTGGGAGAAATACAACACCGGACATTGGCTGGCCACAATCGCAGGAATTTGACCGTTTTTCGAGGCAGGTTGAAAAAGAAGATCATTACAATCGAACTCTCGCTTCGAGAAAAATACATGGGATGCGTGATCCTTTATCAGTGGCTATGGTGAAGCGTGCAGCGATCAAAACGAATAAGGCACTTTTGAAAGCTCAGATGACAAAGAGACCAAGTTCGGTGTCACCAAGATCAGCTCTGCCAAGATTAATTCCACCAGAAGACCCTCGTTCTGCTGCTCGGAATAATGTCGCAAATCTCACTCGGCTCAGCTGGTTTGACGAGATCACGGAGAAGGTGGACGAAGAAGCCAATGCGAACAATACACTAGAGTCTGCTGGATCGAGGAAGAATAGATCGGTGTCTAGTCTTTCAGCTCCATCACAGGCCGTCTTCGATACGCGTCCTACTGCGAATTTGATAACCAATCAATCCTACGAAAGAAGGGGTCAGTGGACCAATAAAGAGCTGTATGTGATTCTAGACACCTATGACTCTAAGATGGTACACCGTCTAGAGTGACGTGCAACGTGTACTAGCAATCCTCTAGATGGAACTTACTAACAGGTATGTATACACGCAGAGAGGACTCAGTAAATGAAGACTCAATCGGCGATACCGCCCAAGAGAAGCCCCAGAAGTCACACAAACGTCGAGATATCCGGAACGCCTATGTACAGGGCAATATTCCTAACCTTTTCCCGTTTGAGTCGACGACAACGCCCCTCAGAACCCGTGAGACTGCTCCCGGTAAAGACTCACCAAGGCAGTGGAGGGAAAATCATAGGGTAGACAAGGCAACAGCTATCAACGAAACAATGGTTGCAGATAACTCTGAAGCGCTGTTTCTATTAGATTTTAGTGCCGTAGACGAGGGTACAACTGGGCAGATAGACGGCGACGATTGGGAAGATGATGATATGACGAATACCGAACCGAGTAGTACAAGGCCGTCCGCGCCTCAAGCCTCACCAACAGCGTTTCCGGCGAGTGCGGAGTTACCCATAGCTAATACATCGAGAGCATCACGGCCACCGCTCAAATCAATCTTGAAGAAGCCTAGGTCCAAATTCAAGTTCAAGCAATGCCAAGCAGCTACACCACATAAATCTGTTACGCATTCAGGGCAGTTGAAGGTAATGCCGCCAATTCGGACTCATGGGCAGACAAGATTCGAGGATAAGAAAATGGACAAGGGAAAGGGGAAAATGGACATTGTGGAGGATGAGAATTACGATGATGATGCTTCTCTTCCAGAGGATGGCTGACACCTGTATGGCGTAGCCCGGTCCAGTATAGTATATGTAGTCCAGAGAATCATATCTCTAGTTTGGGGTTTGTCGAATAAAGCTATCCCATAACGGCGGGATGTGTTGGCCAGGGTTCCGCGTTATCAGAATAAGTGTCGCTGTATGTTCTGTTATCAACTGGGAAGGTAATCAGTATCCATCGAATCCAAGGTGACTTATCGGTAGGTTGCTGGAAGGTACGTGGGTAATGTAGGCATGAATGAGATGGGCGCATATCTGTCTTTATATCGTAGTAAAAGGGTCGTACCCATCAGAATCTTTGGATTATGAGGTACATGCACACGTGACAGCCTTCAACATCGTCTTGCTGGAGAATCCGCAGTTGTTTTGGGCCGTGCTCGGATTGAATGGAGATATATACTAGCTTTTGCACATGATCTATATACATGTATGTATATACATACACGGTGACACGCTATCAAAGGCTAGCCGCCAACGCCGTGAAATGCAATGCAATGCAAATCAGCACACCATAAATGCTTTGTACAAAATCGAAACCCCCCAAAACAGTGGGACGCAGGTATTAACGACGAGACCCGGCTCAGAAGGTAGAGTGCAATCGCAATCGCAATCGCAAGCCAATTACACTCACCAGGTACACAGCAACGCTCCTCCATGCACACTAGACGCCTTGAATATGGCGGTAGATTTTCTTGTGTTGTTCCAGGAACAGAAAGGTAAGAACAGTATGCGGACCCACGCGAATGAAACTGGGTACCCACCCCTTGAACATCCACCTCAGACCCTCGGCCTTGGTGATATCCGTTACGATCTTCACTATACTCTTCCGATCCGTGGAGCTCATGATGCGCGTCTTGATAACGTCGACGGGCGAGCAGATGGTGGTAGCTACAAAACCGGCCAAGAACGAGGCGGTGAAATGCGTCGTCAGGTTGTCCTTGAGACTCGTCCGCTCGAGCAGTACCCGCTTAAAGACATCATAGGTAGCAAGCTGGCCGACCGTCATGAGCACCGCCCGTGACGAATTGGGCCACACGCCGCGCCAGAGACCCCCTATACCTTCTTCCCGCGACATGCGGATTAAACCATCAATCGCGTGCTTGTAATTTCTTCGTTGGGCCTTGGGAAGCGCGGCATCGTGCTGCATGCGTACATTGAGGATGTCTCCTGGGTTTCCGACGATGCCGCCGATGAAGCCCGACGCAGAGGCCATGGCCACGAGGGTGAAGAACGAGGGTTTCGCGTCGGACGTCGTGAGGCGCTCTTTCAAGGACTCGTAGACGCCGAAACGCGTCATGCTGTATGTGATCTGGCGAAGTTGGGCGGCTGAGAGCTACGTAAGTCGTTAGACTTCGCGCTCTGCCGTGGTTTTGGAGAATTGGGGAGAAATGAGATTGTTCGTACCCCCCGGTAGAGGCCCCGGAAGCCGTCAGTCTTCGCGACATGACCGAACATTTGGAGCATGTTTAGCCGTGCGCCGGTATGCGCTTGCATCTGCAGTCGGACCTGGAGTGGCGAGCGGTAAGTTCAGTGCCGTTGGGTGCGCAATGGCGGCTGCGGAAAAAATACCTTCACTGCGCCGCGGTTAGTGTTTTGTAGCCTTTACTTCGTGCTCCCAGGCAAAACTCACCCAGATCCAGCGGATGCGTAAATAGCGTCGCCATACAGCTCGCCGTCCCGCCAAACCAAAATGGATAGGCAACATGTGCCATCTTGACATCCTCGCTCTTCCTCAACTCATTGCCGCTCATCGGCTTCGTAGCGTCCGACATGGCAAATTCGCGCTGGACCGAAGAAGCCGCATGTATGCCTTATCCACGCTGTAAGGGAAGACTGGTGATCGATGTCGACGAATCCGTCCTCTTCTTCGCGTGAATTGGAACGCGAACTGCGATTGGACTCCGACCTGGAGTTGGAGAAAAGCTGGTAGGAAAGCTTGGCAGGCATTTGTTTCCGGCTTCTTTTCTGGCTCCGATGGCCGCCCACGTGATGGCGCTTTTTTTACGTGTAGGTGAGACGGGGCCGTCATCGTCCTTCATCCAACAGTTATGCGGATACCAACTAGCTCGGTGGCTATTTGCCGTCAATTGCGCCTAAGGACCTCGATTCGAGCACAGAGAGCCTCAATTGCGTCGTCGTGGTGTCGGGTGCCGTCGCAAACGCATACGCAGACGCTCTGTCGCTGCTTTTCTTCAGGTACGCGTGTGTCATGTGATTTATCCTTTCTCTCTCTCGGATGCTCTGGCCCCCCTTCCCCCCAAACACAGCAACCTTTCAACATGTGGCAGCGCTTCAACCTTCTAATCTCCAGTAGGACCTACATCTATACCAAACACCATTACGGTAGAAGGCCAAACCTACAAAACCGACGCATGGATGAACACACCCCCAACAATCCTATCCGCCATCCCACGCCGCCTCCACCTACAGCCTAACCATCCACTCACTATAACCCGCCAACTGATCGAATCGCGCTTTCCCAACTATAAAACTCACACCAACCTTTTCCCCATCGTGACTACACACCAAAATTTTGATTCTCTAGGCTTCCCCCCCGACCACATTGGCCGTAGCAGAACAGATACTTACTACTTGAACAAAGACACGGTACTACGGACTCACACGTCCGCGCACCAGGCCGATACGTTCCGCGCAAATCAAAGCGAGGGATACCTCATTTCTTCAGATGTGTACAGACGTGATGCGATCGATCGGACCCATTACCCCATCTTCCATCAGATGGAGGGGGCGCGAACATGGAGCCGTGCTGCCGCCGCAAAGAGCGGAAAGAGCCTCGTAGAAGTGATATACGCCGATGTGGAAAAGATTCCAAAACACAACATCCATGTGCAAGATCCCGATACACCGTTCCACGCCACGCGCAACCCAAAGCAAGACTCGCATTCCGTCGAGGAAGTAGCAGCCATGTCGACTCATTTGAAGCGCTCTCTCGAAGACGTTGTAGTCGCCATTTTCAACGCGGCAAAAACCACCTCTCCATCCTCCCCCCTTGACCCGTCGCCATCTGCCAACGAGAGCGAGAACGAGGACGAGAACGAGGACGAGAACGGTAGTGAGCCCCTCAAAATGCGCTGGGTAGAAGCCTATTTCCCCTTCACCTCACCCAGCTGGGAACTCGAAGTCTTCTGGCAAGGCGACTGGCTCGAGGTACTGGGCAGCGGCATAGTCCAACAATCCATTCTCGACAACGCCAGTGTGCCCGACCGATTAGGTTGGGCATTTGGACTGGGCCTAGAGCGCATTGCTATGCTTCTCTACGGCATTCCTGATATCCGTCTATTCTGGAGTACAGACGAGCGATTTCTGTCCCAGTTTGATGCCGCATCGCCGCTGAAGAGGTTCGTCCCGTTTAGCAAGTATCCAGCCTGTTTCAAGGACGTGAGTTTCTGGTTGAGGCCTACAACTTCGTCGACGGAGACAATTGCTGCGGGGGGTGCAGGTACTCCACCTATACTTTCCACTACCCCAGGTTCCGCTACTGCATCCAATGCTACGGCAGCTACAGCCCCTGAGACGACTACAAGTTCGACTACAGCACTCACAGGCCAAAATTTCCACGAAAACGATGTCATGGAAATCGCGCGCGAAATCTGCGGCGAAGTCGTCGAGGACGTGCGTTTGGTAGATACATTTGTGCACCCAAAGACGGGTCGCAAGAGTGTGTGCTACCGTGTCAATTATCGTAGTCTGGAACGCACGCTTACGAACGAGGAGACGAACGGGTTGCATGAGCGGTTGAGGCAGCAGTTGGTGGAGAGGCTTGGGGTTGAGTTGAGATGATGCAGCAAGCATCGCAGTTCGGCTCACGGCACATGTGACTGAGAGCTTCGTACGGGAATCCGACCATGGTTTTTGCCTTGTCTCCTAGTTCAGGGCACGCCAGGCGGTACAGGTGGGAATTCATCGAGACTGGGGTTGATGAGTTTGGACCGTCGTGAGTGGGACGGGAGGAACCTCCGTCGCTTCGTTGGTACGTTTGTGGCACTGACACTCTTCCATCTAGGGGCTTGCATCGCAGTAGTAGGTTAGAGGATTGAGGGTGTGGTGCCATGTGCTCAGTGGTCTGGCATTTGCCGATCTTTGTTTCCCTCTCTCTTCAACTTCTCTGTCCCAATGTAGTAGACAAACAGCACTGTCTTCCTCCGATTGGACGCGTCTTCTTTGTACTATAATTATATATTTTCAAACTGTAACCCTATCCGTATACATTCTGTACCTGTAGGGCGTTTTGTGTGCTAGGTTCTCGTGTTTGCGTTGCCCCGCAGTTCCAGGGCGCAGGACAATATCGAGGTTTTCGAACACGAGACCTTTCAACTTTGCAGTCCCGCACACGCACGGAGCTTCCCCGCAAAAGGGTCTATACAGGCACAGGGTACGGATGAGGATGGGCTAGGTTGGTATGTATTGTGCTGATCTGGATGATATGCAATTGAGGGCGTGGTGGCACAGCACCCCAAACGCCAAAAGCGCCAATTCATTCCCTTGATGGTGACGTCCGCCACCGAGGTGTCTCGTCTCCAGCATCCACAAATCTGGATTCAACACGGAGCAAAAGGACATTCATTGCACCAACATGTTGCAAGATCAAATCGGCAAACATGTACATTCTCACCAGTTTTTTCATGATTTTTTTTACAAACTGCAGCTGACCTTGTGCATTCCATGCCCCAGGCCATCTTCGGCATAGCCAGACACGGACGCTGAAGAGCCGGAGAATATTTAGAGTTGAGTAGTACAAGACTGATGCGATGCGTAGACAGCAGGATTGCGTTATGTGGCCATCAGCTCGCCTCCCAACGCCGGGTCAAGCTGGTGTTGCATGAGCATTGATAAACCCAAAGCTGTTCTCTGCACTTTTGGCTGTTTGGACATATCATCAGCCATGCGTACGGAGTATTGCAACTCGTGCGGTCTTCACCACGAGGTGTTATCGACAGTAGGAAGTGCATGCTAGGGCATGTTTGGTAGCGAACGATGCGTGTTCTATGTGAAGCGAAGACGGACGGACAGTGGTATACGGAGTACAACAGCCATGCTCAGTAAGTGCTGCAAGTCGGTCACAATCCAAATGTGACGGCTCATAAGTGAAGGAGCATTCACAGCCGTCTGATGCGTACCATGTGCCCAGAAGGATTGCAGGACTGGCAAACTTGTGGCAGAGATTGGGGCTTGGAGAGAAAGAGGTTTCGTTTGGTGTTTCGAAGGTGAGGGGTTCTACATACAGACCTCGACAGGCAGGGCAGTCCTGGCTTGGTGGTGGCCATCAAAAAGACCCGCCACCCTTGCCCTGGAGGTTACTGTAGGATGATCCCAGACTCAGACCTGGTAGATGTAGACCTAGACCGGGTCCCAGCCCCAGTGCCATAGCCAATGCCACATGTACAAGAAGAAGAAGAAGAAGAAGATGACGATGAATATCGACGTGACCTGGTGGAGACTTGTTGATCGTCAAACAGGTGGTGGAGAACGAGGAAACAGTCGCGCTTACACGAATTGTGCCGCGGAAGGCGCGAAAGTGCTTGCAAATAGATAGAGAGGCATTACACGAGGAAGGAAGCACTCAGCGATGATCATTTGTCCGTCGAATTGGGCGTTGGCGTCATGGCGGTGAGCAATACAGAGTACCTACTTGCAGAGTATTTAGGTACCCACGTCCCTACACCAGTACATAGTAATTAACTTCCAAGTTATTATCATTACTGTGTCTTCTCCCTCGCCGTTCGAGAGCGTCTTAGCATGGGTTCTCTGCGTACTCCGTGGACTGGTGGACTGCATACTGATGGGGCAAATGGGGGCTTTGCGCCAAGCGTGTGAGGTTTTTGCCAAAAGACGTCGTGGGCATGGCACGCTCGGCTGCGAACAGAATACGATGCGGATGTACATATTGTATGTAATTACTTGGCCATGGTAGGTTGATAGTTCACGCTCCGGAAGATCATCATGTGCGTACGGGTGGCGGAAGACGGCTGGGACCGAGTGTGTGTATGTATGTATGTATGTGTAAGTATACATGTACGGAGTAGATGTTACAAAGCACATACAACCATGGTCTGAAGGACGGCACCCCTCGCGTAAAAGGGCGATGCTGGACAATTGGGCCTCTTCTCGAGACGGCGATGATGAATGGTCTGTGGGCCACGCCGGCTGCAGTGTTCGAAGCTCGTCACACCTTCTTCCGGCATGCCGATACCAATGCGGCTATAGCGTACCCGTCGGGAGGGGCGCATGTATTGTACATAGGTACACGATGATGAAGCTCAACTGCACCATATCATGCCCTCAGCATGCAGGCACCGCTCGATGTGGACAGGCCTGACTCTCAGGCCTCTTTCGGGAAATCCGACGGACAAAGCGGTCTTGGGCTGAGAGAAAAGGAACAGGCAAACCGTGTATCTACTCCGCAGCGAGACGAGAATCGTATGTTCTCTGCGCTGCATGAATCAGGAGCACGCGTGCATGGGCCGAAAGCTTGTCGAAAACGCTGCTTGGCGTTCTTGACCAGGCGTGACATGCAGAAATGCAGGCGTGCAGAAGAGAGCGACGACGACGACGCCGCGGACGAGGGGATGACGGCTGTGGCAATCCGGGAGAGCGAACGGAGAGGCGGGGCGACATTGCGATGGCAAGCAACTAATTGCCATACGCACACACACACGGAGTACCCCGTTGTTGTACACACCTGGATCTCTTGTTGACAGGACTCGGCGTGGACGAGCCTGTCGGAGAGTTGGCTGTGCACAGTACGGATTGCCCGTCGTTGCGGGGCGGGCTAAATTGGATTGGATGGGATGCTGGCCCACGACTCGATTCAACGCCTATGGATTCACCCATTGATGACAAGCTCTTCCGTCGCCGTCGTCCATCTTCATCGTCGGGGGGGGACGTGGACTTCAGGGTCTACGGGTATGTAGGCAGATCGCGGACCGCGAATCACGGAGAGGAGTGCATTCAAACCATCTCACTGCAGCTCTAGATACATCGGCCACCACGTTGCTACACGTGTACGGAGTATGCGATTCACTTTTATGCCAGCAATTCACTTTTATGCCAGCAATTCACTTTTATGCCAGCAATTCACTTTTATGCCAGCAATTCACTTTTGTGCCAGCAATTCACTTTTGTGCCAGCAATTCACTTTTGTGCCAGCAATTAACTTTTATGCCAGCAAATGAACATGGCAGAGGGCAAGAGACAGGGCTCGAGCAGAGCAGAGCAGAGCAGAGCAGAGCAGACCAGACCAGACCAGACCAGACCAGAACAGAGCAGACCGGAACAGAACGGAGCAGACCAGAACAGAACAGAACAGAACAGACCAGACCAGAGCAATCAGACAGAACAGACCTCAAGGCAGACGGCAGCCGAAATACGGTCAGGGGCATTGATTCTCCTCGACGGAGGTAACCCAAACCTTAGCACCGCTTGCAGAGCAAGAGAAAGGCGGCAGAGAGGCGACATGGACATGGAGCCAGGGATTCATGCGCGCTCCACCTGTTTCTACAATACGTCGACGGCCCACTGACAGCAGGAAACAAAGCCGCCAGAAGGGCATTGATGGTAGACTACGGAGTACTCCGTAGATGAATACATAGATACATGTTCAGAGCTACTCCGTACATGTGCAGAGGTATCTACCTTGGTGCTTGGGTGACGGGAAGGCTAGACACGTTGTCCGGTGCCCGTTCCATCCTCCACCATCCCATCGCATCGCATCCCGTAAGGGAGACATCCAAGGTGGTTGACGCAGGGGGCGTATTGATTGGCCGGGGCGCTCGCGTGGCAGCAACGATTCCCTCCCGCATGCAGCTCTGCTCCCCATGCAGCTCCGTTTCATTCCTGAGGCACAATGGAGAGTGGTGGTGGTGGTGGTGGTGATGGTAGTGGTGGTGGCAAGTACATACACACACACGCACCTCTGCATACACATGTATACGAGTACACACCAGTAGATACTCCGTCCAAACATACATGCATACACACACACATACGTACTCTCACATGGCCCGTATACGTGTCGGCCGGCCCTCCTCCGCCCTCACCATCGTAAGGCCATGCGCCAGCCGATTGGCCTTGACCCCCTCCTCTTCCTCCTCTTCCTCCTCCTCCTCCTCCTACTGCTCACACCCCCCACCCCCCCTCCCCCCCCCCGCTCCCACATCTGCAGTTAAGCATATCTATAGTTTGTCGATTATAGGCAGGGCTCGCTGCGCCCACTGCCCCCAATGGCACCTCTACCCCGGCCCCTCTACGAATCGTGCCACAGGGGCCATCAAGGCCCGCGTTTCACGACCAGGTCCTCATGCCGCTCTTTGGACTCGTCCCCGAGAGCCTAGAGACCCCTACATATTGTATTGTTCACTGCCTGCACTCTGGCCACGCTGCCAGGGTTGCCTGGCTTCTGCTTGTAGCAATAGTACAGAGGGGCCACACTTAAAGCAACACTGTGCCGTTTCGCCAAAACTTCCTCCACTGTGCAGGGAACGCCCTCATGTTTGACATGCCCGCTGCAACAGTCTCATCAACCCTGCAGTCGACCCATTGAGCTACAGCTCTCAAACATCCGCCATGACACACATCGCCAATTGCATGCGCCTGGGCGCAGACTGTTCTAATGTTTATATATGGCAGGAAACCTCCTACCTCGAGACGGTGAGTGTGATAGTACCTTCACTCACTTATCCAAATGAACCACCGTCTGCCCCGTCGATCCAAGTCGCTGAGAAACCTTCAGGCCCCCGAGGATACTTTGGAGCCTCTCCCCACCTTGGAGAAGAGCCCTTCCATTGTGAGCCTGCAGTCCCAGGCCAGTGCCTCAAAGTACCAACTTTGGCCGTTGCAGCAGTCTAAAAGTCCGGTTGGCGCATCACGCCCAAGCTTTTCCAACGATAAGCTCACGGCTCTGTCCATGGGCCGCTCTCCCACCTCATTGAGTGACACGGCCGTCCCACATGATGCCATTCCCTTCTGGCATCGTTCCAGCTCGCTCGCGCGGAGGCGCAAGGTCAGTGTGCCTGAACTTGGCAACACTATGACTACTGTGCAAGAAGCTGCCATTGACTCACGTCTGTTACCTTCCCATGTTAGGACTCGCAGTCCAATGCTGACGCTTTACAGCCACTATCCCGGGACGACCGCCTCTACGGAAATCCTCTACAGAAGCATTCGGCCACGAGAGATCAAGTAGTGCCCCCGGTACTAACTGGAGAAGCAATCCCTTTGGCGACGCTCTGATTTCATGTGTCACCGGGCCATCACCGTCTGCCCAGACAGCACCCCTCATGTCGGCAGAACCGTCGAATCTCAACAAGATGGAGACATCCAGCTCCTTGGGGAAGCCGCTATCGCCTATTCTTAGCCCTGGTATTAGCCAGAAGCCGGCTTTGACTGTCGATACCAATACTGGCCCCAAGAGCAGCGGACTGCCTCCTGAAGTACCTCCCAAGTCTCCTGCAGCCGAGCGGAAAGGATCTCCCAGCCCTCTCAAACTCAATGCCAAATCAAGCAGATCACAGCTTCGGACACCCGCCTTGACTTCGTCCGGAAACACTCCCACCAGTACGCTCGAGTCGAGACGGTCGCCGAACATGAATTTCCCCTTACCTACACCGATTTCCGCCGTATCAAACTCTTTCAGTGCCGGTTCTCCGCTGAGCGGAGCCGAACGTCGTGGTTCACCGAGGGTTGAGAAGCGCGATCCATTCGTCGCACCAGCGTCGTTACACAGCAGGAACATGTCTGAATCGTCAGTCATGGACCGTGGCCGACCAGTCCGACGATTAAGCAAGAGGCAAAGGAGCCGGACATGCTCAGAGGCCAACGACCCCGACGCACCATCACAAGACAATTGGCATCTACCCCGTGGTATGCGGATAGCGGAAGCTTCGATGCGCATGTCCAAAGCGGAGCAAGAACTGCTGCACAAACAGGCATCTGACCAAGCCATCAAGTTTGAAGTGCTCAACAAACGGGATGTTGCCTCCCTGTCTAGAGTAAGCGCGCTTCCATCTGACACAACGCCAAGACGTTCTGCTAACCACCTTACTAGGAGCTCAGAGCACTCGATGAGCGTTGCGACTATCTCCGCAAGACTTATAAATCCTTGCGTTCGGGACGCCAGAAGCTGCACGGGCGTATGATTTCTTACCTCAAGCGAGGCGAGACTGTAATCTTTTCTCGGGAATCCCTGCTCAAGCAAGAGGAGGCATTAGCAGAGCTCGACTGCTCCATCGACGAGTTCATCCACAAGCTTGAGCAAGCTGAGAACAGACGGCTACGTCTGCGCCAGAAGCTCTTGGAGCATGTTGCGGCGGCTCTTGTGCTCAGTCCTTCTACCCTCTCCAATCTATCCGAGAGCACTCCGCCCAGGAGCCCAGTCAAGGCAGAGAGCCCTACTCGGATGGACCGCAAAGAGGTCGAGTCGATCAAAATCTATGCCGACGGCCATGTTCTCAACCTCTTCTCCGACATTGAGCAAGCCATTGGCATCATGTGTGAGCAAACCTGCTGAGCATTGGACATCCGACACATGAAACGACGTATCTAACCTATTTTTCACACCTATCAAAACGAAACATTCAATGAACGACCACGGCCTTACATTGGGCGACTCGCTAATTTTACCCCACCACTACTACATTGGACAAATCATTTACCATTTACGCTCTTCTTTTGAGTAACATGTTCTTCTTGTCACGGCCCTTTACTGATCACATTTGACTTTTCTTCTCGCATGTCCTTGGTAACGGATCCTTTGCCCAGCCTGAAGACTTTTCTTCGCATCTTTGTCACGAATTGCGTTCTTATCTACGTTTACCTGTTGGCTATTGTACCATTTTGCAAACGATACCCGGGTTCGAAGCCCGTTCATTTAGCAGCGGCAGCGGCAGCGTATTCAGCCGTCTTGACATTGCTCTTCCCTCTTTACACGTCTTTCCTTGTCGTTGGTGGTTGAGGGGGTGGGATGAGGCGGGGCTGCTTCGGCAAGCGGCGTTTCATATGTGTGTGCCTTGCAGATGACGAAAACAGCGGGCACAGCAGAATCGAGATTCATGGAAATCTAGATGGGCTTTGAACCCTGGCTGGTTGGCTGCAGGAGCAGCTTCGAATAAAACACGCTTTTTCCCATCCAACTATCCTCGCCCGCTTGTTTTGTGTCCGGGCATGTTTGCGCTGATGCTGAGGAACGTGAGCCTCCCCTACGGAGTGTTGTGTATTGCAAATCCTGCACGAGTCAGCGGCCTGCATGCATCTGCCCAAGCACCTTGAGAGCTATTTGAAGATTCGATACAGGCGGCCGGATGCTAGTAGATACAGGCGTGACAGGCCAGTCTCTCTGGCGTGCACTCTGTACATTTGACGTAGCGCCAGTGTTGGCGATTGATGAAGAGCATGGGCTGTAGATTAACCACAGTGCCACAGCACCACCAACAGCCCAATAATGACGGCGAGCCTGCTGTGAGCGATTGAATCGAACAAGACGAGGGGGTTTCCGAAGGTGTACGGAGAGTACATAGTACATACGAAGTAGTAGTAGTTCCTTCGACCAGGGGAAAGGATCATTCCGACGATGGCATAAGATAATATAATGCATGTATAATTTCTACTTCGTATAGTGACTGTAGGTAGATCACTACGAAGTTCATCAATTGGAGGACATTGGCACTGTGAGCACTAGGACTACGGAGTAGAGTGAGGGACCCACGGGCCTCCCCCAGCCGGAGTAATGTGTGGCCGCTCCGAGCGGGGCAAGGGTCCGTGCCGCGCCCGCCGTTGCGTTGAAGGTCAGGTCAAGTTTTTCTCTGTTTGCAAGTCTGTTTTCAGCCTTCGCCATGTGAATAAGAATAACCCACTCCGCCTCCATCATTCGCTCAACCGAGTAACAAATAGCCATGGCTACCAATAGTATCAAGCTGCTCACCGGAAACAGCCACCCGCAGCTCGCGCAGCTGGTCGCTGACAGGTGAGCGTTTCTCTTCCGCCCGCGCCGGTGCCGGAAGTCGACTCAGACCAGACTTCGAGCGTCCTCAAACAGTCCGACTGACTGATTGGGTTGTAGGCTTGGTGGAGAACTCGCCAAGATCCTCGTTCTCCAGTACTCGAACCAGGAGACGTCTGTGACCATTGGAGAATCGGTGAGAGACGAAGATGGTGCGTAGAAACTCCCTGCACCATTGTCCGTCTCGTGGGGCTAGACTGACGCGACGGACAGTCTTCATTATACAGTCCACGCCGCCGGGCGACATAAACGACGCCATCATGGAGCTGCTCATCATGATCAATGCCTGCAAGACGGCATCAGCACGCCGCATTACCGCCGTCCTACCCAACTTCCCCTATGCACGACAGGACAAGAAGGACAAGTCTCGAGCACCTATTACGGCGAAGCTGATGGCCAACATGCTTCAAACGGCCGGCTGCAATCACATCATCACCATGGATCTCCACGCCAGCCAGATTCAGGGTTTCTTCAACGTGCCTGTGGACAACCTCTACGCGGAACCCAGCACGCTCAGGTGGATACGGGAGAACTTAACCGTCAAAGAATGTGTCATTGTCAGCCCGGATGCTGGAGGGGCAAAGAGGTATAGTTCCTTGTACCCTCGTGGCGTTGCACCCAGCCATCTGAGCCTATAGCCACCCAGAAGGCTTGTGATTGCTTCAGGCAAAGGCCAAGAGCACCGTGTTTCTTGGTGCCGTTGAAGCGCACCCAGCTCGCTTCGCAAGTATCAAACCCCCTACTAATGCATGACCAGGGCCACCTCAATAGCAGACGGCCTTGACCTAGGTTTCGCCCTCATTCACAAAGAACGCGCCCGCCCGAATGAGGTTTCGAGAATGACGCTGGTTGGAGACGTGAGGGGCCGTACGGCGATTATTGTAGATGACATGGCCGACACCTGCGGCACGCTGGTCAAGGCAGCGGATGTGGTGATCCAGCATGGCGCAAAAGAGGCCATTGCCATCGTCACCCATGGAATTCTCAGTGCCAATGCTATCGACCAGATCAACAACAGCAAGCTGAGGAAGATCGTTGTCACAAACACAGTCCCACATGAAGAGAAGAAGTTACACTGTGACCGGATCGAGACAATCGACATCAGTCCCACTGTGAGTAGCGTCAATCATGCATGGTGGGCAAATTGCTGATAGCGTTTAGCTTGCGGAAGCGTGTAGACGTACACACAACGGCGAGAGTGTATCGTTTCTCTTCAAACATGCGCCGGTATAGCCTGCAGACTAGCGCAGAATTCTCTAGACCCGCTCTTCGATCTTCCTTCATTGTAGAGCAATTTGATGTGGCGTTTGTGGGAAAGGACCATCACCATGATTTGGCCACCCCAATAAGTATTACTCGCCACCCCAATAAGACGGTTAGGGTTAGTGTAGGGTTAGGGACTGAGAATCTATTGGCTAAAATGTCTTGTTGGGGTGGCGAGTAATAGTTATTGGGGTGGCCGCTACATATTCCCACACAACCGGAGTATTTCGTCCCTCATCTCAGCCGTCACAGCGGAACCGAGCGGTCTTGACTTTGACTAACAATGTGATTACATACAGCCGCCGCCGTAGTGGCGAAGACGCGAAGTGGTCCGTCGCCCGAAGCTTGCAGCTCGCTTAGAAACTGTAACTGTCAGAAATATAAAGTTTAGATGGACTCCAGTATGTCGTACATGATTGACGCTATGGCGTAAACTAGAAATTTTAGGGTTCAGGTCGGGTGAACTTTATTGAGGGCCTATCGATATGCGCAGTGGAGTCACGTAGTTAGCCGTCAGCATTGTGGCGTGCAAGTTCAATCGCAGTTTCGAGTTGCGAAGAAGGGCCTTTACAGTGAAGGCTAGGGTTGCTGATGATGGGGCGGGCTGGGTGGGTCGCGGGGTTGGGGATTCTATTCGCAGGTGCTTCATGGCGCCTACATGGTATGTCTTCTATGTTGGTACGTGGTTACCGTAGCTGGCACTAGAAACAGCGCAGAATCCTTCCGTATCCTTGGGTTGGGATGGTGGTGGTGGTGGTGGTGGTCTTGATACCGCTACATACGTAGTTGCAAGTATGCCACCATGCCTGCATAGATCCACAAGGTCATTGATATTCGATAGGTAGGTTCAGGACAGCTAGATACCTGATATGAGTAGATGGCACATGGATAACGAGTTTGTCTTTGTCTTTACTCCGTAGCATACATTGCGTTGCGTTGCATATACATTCTTCTATTCGGTTGCCTTCGACCAACAATGCATCGAAGCATCGAAGCATCGAAGCGTCTTCGCTCCTTTCCGCCGACCTATAGCTACAGTGGAGCAAGACTTGTCGCGTGACACGTGATGCTGATCAAGGGCCGAAAATGACCCTGTAATGTAGAGTACGTAGGTGGGCCGATAGGGAGGCAGGTTAGTGGACCTTAAAATGGAATGGTAGGTGAGATATGTACAGTATAGGTATGGATGAGATATTTCAGCCGCCATGTACATGCTTGTGTATGTGTGTGATGTTATATGTAGTGGGGGGTATAGGAGGGGGTATAGGCATAGAATCATATTACATCATGAATATGCATGGAAAACGTAGAATGTAGAATGCAAAATTACTCAAGCAAAGCACGAAGTTCTCCCGACAATCCGCAAACGTATCAGAGGGGTGTGTACTGCTGTGTATCAGATGGTACTAGTTGATGTGGTGCTTGCACGCTAGATGGCCCAAGGTGAACATGTGGGAGTGGGGGTTACGGAGTAGAGAATCTTTGGATGATATCGTGCACGTGCTACGTAATTGTTTCTACTATATACATACTAAGTAATACGGAGTACTCCGTACCTCATCTAGTATATGTGGTTAGCCTGTTGAATCCAATCTTCCTCGAATCTTGGTCACATGAGACACGGACATTACTCCATAAAATCCCCGTAACTGCACTCGCATCCATGTGCATGTGTGCTATGTATGGTTGGTGAAACCTAGGGCTCAGTGTCAACTCAGTCGTGTTCCTGTGACTAGAGACCGACCCACTCCGCTACAGATGTATCTCGTACTAAGACGACGCGTCTTCCCATCACAATCACTCATGGCCTTGGCATGGGAGCGTAAAATTGCACGACATCAGAGCCATCGCATTTGCAAGGTAGCTGGTACGTATCTGTATTCATAGAGTATTCTTACATATACGTAGCGGTGTACTCTGTGCATGTTGAATGTACATGTATCAATAGTGTTTACGTAGGAAGCTTACATCATCATGTAATGCAGTCGGATGGAAACAGGATGTCGTACCTAAGTGTACATTAGTCCAGCACTGGTTGCATTCTGCTCTCGTAATGATATAGATAGATGGTGGGCTCGATGCGTTTGACTTTATCCGATGGCACGAGCTAAAATGACTTCACACCATCGTTTCGACGCGTCGACGCACGCGTTGTTATCACCCATCTATCTATAATTACCGGTATGCTTGAGAAAGGGTCTGCGGCTGGTCGGCTGAACAAGCCGGGCATGGGCAGGTACAGGGACTGGGATTGAGACTACTAGTAAGTTGCAGGTCGGAATTTTGGCGAAAGAGCGAGAGAAAGTCCGAGCGGTGTTCTCCAGGAGTGGAGACTGGATGGGTTAAGGGACCGCAAGACTGAGCCTATGGAGTGAAGCTGGCTCGAATGAGAGCCGCACTATAGTATGTCTCCGAGTTAAAGAGGGCCGACGGAAGGGCCGAAAGAAACTGTCTGCGGCTCAGAGAAGCGTTCGTTTGAGTTCCTTGGTAGGCAAGGTTGAAAGGGGTAAGGAGACTAAGGGTCGTGGGGAGCTCGAGAAGGGACATGGCAAGGCTAGGGTTGAAGTTTGAGGTTGAAGACCAGCTGAGGTATTGAATATATGGATGTCGACTGAATCTCAGGGTGGAGTTGTACCGTATACATTGTCGTGATCTGAATAGCGTTTGGCACATGTGAATGATCGTCTGGTTGCACCTTGACGTACGGAGTACCTTTAGTGTATCTACGAGATACAATGTGGAGTCTTTATTTAGTAGCGTAGTATCCCAAGCCGACACTGAATGGCAGTACAACAACAAGACGGTATTTAGAGCAGGTATTCAGAGGTAATGGTTAGGGTAGATAGTAACGGTCGGTGTCTACGGAGTACAATATCTAGTCTACCTATCAGACATGCAGGAGGCGAACTTTGCTCGGCAGAGCGCTCGAGCCATCTGATCTATGCATTCAAGCAACCTATCTGAATTTTTTTCTGAAGCTACAGCGTCCATCAACACCTACTTTGTACTACATCTCTCCTCTCCCTCATCCCCCAACCCCCCCTTTCCCTCACGCATCGGCCGAGGATGTTGCAAAGAACACTCTTCCGTGCCTCGCGCCAGGCCGCGTGCCCGCTCGTGCGCCCGCTCCCGCTCTCAAAAGCCCAACCCAGCACTGCCTTCGCCCCGATGCGCCGAATCCAATGGTACTCGGACGCCGCACCAGCCGCCGACGCGAAGCCCGAGGAGGCCGGCAAGGCGAAAAAGGACGATGCCGCGCAGTGGAAAGAGGCGGTGGAAAAGAAGGACAGGGAGATTATCGACCTCAAGGCACGTCCAAGCGGGAGCCCGCAACCAACCCCGATGCTAACTCCACCCCCACAGGACAAATACCTCCGCGCCGTTGCCGACTACCGTAACCTCCAGGAGCGCACCCGGCGCGAAATCTCGGCCGCCAAAGACTTCGCCCTGCAGCGCTTCGCCCGCGACCTCGTCGAATCCGTCGACAACCTCGACCGCGCCTTGTCCACCGTGCCCGCAGCCCAGCTCACGGCCGACAACCCGCATCTCGTCACGCTGCATGATGGCCTCAAGATGACGGACGACATTCTCATGAGCACACTCAAGAAGCACGGGCTCGAGCGATTTGACCCCTCGCCCGCCGCCGAGAAGTTTGACCCTAATGTCCACGAGGCCGTGTTCCAGACACCCATGCCTGACAAGGAGGACGGAACTTGCTTTCATACCCAGCAGAAGGGCTTTTTGCTGAATGGGCGCGTGTTGAGGGCCGCGAAGGTGGGCGTGGTGAAGAACTCGTAAGCCCGTTACCGCCGCCGAGCTGCCGTTTGAGCTTTTTGTCTTGTATTTGTGTATCAAAAATCCCATGTAAGAGTATGTTTGGTATGCCAAGGTACGCTACGGTATGTAATGGTATGATTTGGTGGGCTCCTCATGGCTGGCTAGCCATCTCTCTTTCTCTGGCGCTATGGTTTGCCATGAATGGACATCGTGGCGTTGCGTATCTTGCTCTTATACCCTTCTCGGGTATCTGTATATATTATTCCCCCCTCTCCGCTGCACGTTTACTTCTTCCAAGGCTTGTCTAAAAATTGGACGGTGCATCGGCTGATGCCTGGCATCACCCTATCACATACACCACTGTACGATTGTACTATCTGACCATGGGTAAATGAAAGCAAAAGAAAACTCCTTCCGATACGGAAGGATATGGTAGCATGCATCATCGGGCAATGAAGTCATGATGATTTGTTTGCTTCAAGTGAAATCCATTCGTTCTGATAATTTGTTCCACGCTCGTGCATTCCTTGATCTTGAAAGCCCCAAACCCCGACAAACTTCCTTTCACGGACAACGCCAAATTCATGTAGTATGGTACATACCAGAGAGTGAAGAGTCAAAAGCTGTCCCTGAGGATGGCACTTTCGAACCAGTTCCCGGAGGGAGAGGACCGCACGCAACGGACTCAGCCAAAACTTGGGCGGCCCTTTGCAGGTTTTTAATTTAGAGTCATATCGAAGAACGGTGTCATGAAGCCCGAACCTGCACCACGCTTCTACCGGTATTGGCATCGTTGGAATCGGTGTTTCCCTCCATTGCATCCCCGGTTACGCTGTCCGTGCCGTTGTTGGAAAGAGTGGAACTGTCCGTGTCTACGCCATCGTTAGAAAGGGTCTGGCCTGCTGGCGTCGTCGAAAAGGGTGATTTTCCCAAGCATCTCAGTTGTCGCATCCCTAGAATGATACGGTCAACCGAAGCAGAGAAGTAGTCTTGTAATTCGCTTCTCTACCACCCTTGCCCCCCGTATGGAGTGGCCCCAAAAGGCGTCGTTGAGCCCACACCGGCATTTCCATGACCCCAGACGCTGCTACTACCTCCGTATCCAGGCGTAGTGTAGCCGGGGTCGTTGGCGTACCCTCCGCCGTTCATTGTTGGGCTCTGCGCACCGTCTCCGAAGCCGGCGTTGGGATCATCGGTGCTGCCGTTGAGCTCGTGCATAACTTCGGCAAGTTTCTGCTGCAGTCCCTTGATACCGCGGCCGACAATTTGATCCGGGTCGAGACCACCCACTGTCTCGACATCGAAGAAGAATCGATTTGGAACCGCATCGTAGTCAAAAGGCTCATCCTCATTGGGATGACCGCCGTCCAGATTGACACGCTCTTCATCTATAGGCCTGGACTGTTGTTAGACATGCAAGATGGAGTGCCACAAGTCGACTAAAGCCCCACTAGGCTTGACCACACCAACATGTCGCCAGCCAGACGACACAGCCTTGCGTGTGAGGATGACAACGTACCACTCCTTCTTCGGATCATCGCCCTCGTACCATAGATCCAAGTGGTGCAGTTTGTTCGCGGGGTCGTACTCGAATCCAATTGCTGCGCTCGGTGCCCACTTCGCATG
This sequence comes from Helminthosporium solani, assembly GCA_022560085.1. Classification (NCBI taxonomy): domain Eukaryota; kingdom Fungi; phylum Ascomycota; class Dothideomycetes; order Pleosporales; family Massarinaceae; genus Helminthosporium; species Helminthosporium solani. The sequence goes on from JAFISD010000110.1 coordinate 74,238, forward strand.
CTCCTTCGCGATGCCCTTCTTGGCGATGCAGCGCATGTGGATGGCCTGGCCCCTCCTGAGCTTGGCGATACAGCTGCCTTGCTTGTTCTCATCTACGACTACCGGCTGTCCAACCTGGTCGTTGATTGGATGTGACGAAGGAACCAGGTCGCGCGCATACACCCTCATGATCTCGTCCGACTCGCACTTGGCATTTAGAGTGAGCACCACGGAGCATTGATCGCAATATGACTCGCAATCACAGTCTCGTGAGTAGACCATCTCCTCCACACCCCGCGAATTCAGCGGGATCAGACCCAGGCGGTGGCATATGAACTCGTCGGCGAGGGCCGATGTATTATCCAGCACCTCCACTACGTCGATGGCTATAGTGGGAATCTCGGAGAGCATGTAGCGCCGCAGCGAGTTCGCTGTTTCCAGGTTGAAATTTTGGATAATAAAGCTGGCACGCGTGGAGTTCGCCTAGAGTCTTGTGAGACACATGAACAAGGCGGATGCTACTAGTGCAGGTGCAATAGAGCGTAGCATACCTCCAAGAAGCGCACGTTGATGGCTCCGCCTTCGACGTCGTAAGGATCCATAGTCGAAGAGGCGGCTCAGCTGAACGCTCTCCGCGTCAGTTCGAGCAGAAGTGGCCGATGGGTAAGATAGACGACGTGTCAAGGCGGCTGTGATAGGGACCGGGGGGGATGGAACGGCGGGCAGAGGGGAGAGAGAGAGAGAAAGAAAGTGCGTGGACGTGTTGAGGTCGCCCTCACTCTAACAAAGGACTGTCTATGTCTACTGTCTACCTAAGTACCTAAGTGGTTAGCACCAGCACCAGATGCGGTCACGGCTGTACTAGTCCTCTTCCGACTAGCCTTTTCATGCGCCTCACGAGACGCCACATTTCACCAGCTATCACGAAGCTCTAGATGACTAATCAGAGGCCTTTCCTGATGAAAGGGGGAGGCTATGCGGTCGGCTTTTCTTTCACTTCACCGAGACACTATCTACTCCGTACTTTTTGGTGGATGGCTTTGCGAAGGGCTGTAGAACGCCTTGCGTTTATGGCGGTACCCAGTCATGTTGGTCTCTACACGACAATATGCCTGACCCTTTGTTGCTGTGAGCACTTGAAGACGTGTGAAGCAGTCAAAGCCTACCTTTGTCCCACTGAGTGTCTATAGCGCTACGGAGGAGTCTGATGATGAACAGAATGGCAGCCCAGCACTCATCTTCCCGTTGGAGACGTACGAGATACCATGATGCCGATGGCGCATCACGTTTTCAAACTCAAAGTGGCATACTTCCATTGCGGCATCCGGCATTCGGACCGTGATGGTGCGCATGAGAACATGGCTTTTGACGCTGCTGGGTATTGTTTTACATTGGAAATTTATCGTATATCGATACTTCGTAGCGTACAGTACAATACACAAGACGGGACCCCAGTTTCCGACGGGTGCGACCGCATCGCAAGACAGCGTGTATCGGGCGTAGCGCACGCCGTATAGATAACATTATGTACCAGTCTTCTACTCCGTACATGCTCGTGTAAGAGGACTCGTCACCCCTATCCAGGGCTGAGTTCGGCATGGGGGCATGGTCGTGACTTACGACTGCTTGCGGCATCTAATACGATAAATAAGCAAGGCTGTTTGTCCGAGCCGTGGGCCAAGTTTGTTGAATAATGATGATGATGACGATGATGTTGTTGATGATATGGAATCCAAGCGGAGAGGCAGTGCAGATGCCCAGGTCTGGGTGCAGGCGGCCAGAATGTCAAGGAGAGGTCACCAGGCAGGTGGTCGTTGGTCGGGTCTCCCATAGCTCGCTTGGTAACGAGGCGGAGCAAGTATCAACCAAGTATCGAGACGGTTGCAGCGTTTCGATCAATTTATTTCTTGCCTTTATAACTCTTAGGCCTCTTTCTTCCGACAGAATCCCCCAACAACGGACACAACTCTCTCCTGGGGGGGGGGGGGGGGGGGGGGGGGGGGGGGGGGCGGGGGGGGGGGGGGGGGGGGGGGCCGGGGGG